>VVHJ01014023.1:4628-14792 GCA_015107715.1 Tylochromis polylepis | reverse complement strand
TCCCTCTCCCTGTGTTTGTATTGTCCTCAGGCCTTTGAGCTTGCCACAGGGGACTACTTGTTTGAACCGCATTCTGGGGAAGATTATTCCAGAGATGAAGGTATTGCCTGGTTTTCCTCTTCCTGTCCGTTCTGTTTTTAAAGTACAATTTTTAACTCTAGATCATTAATTCTCAGAGCTAGATTTAGTAGATGTATTGAAATGTATGTTTCACTAGTGAGAGGGACTTTGTGTTGTTGGTTCTGTTTAGTATTACTGCTACTGTTAAAAGCACCATAGTGGTGTTCTCGTTAAATCTTCTGTTATCGGTGTTGAACTGTTGAATTATTTAAAATATCCAATATGCTTGCAAGTTCTCACCTTCACTGGAGCTCCAGTTACAGTGCACTTTGCACAGTGTTAACATGTTAATGAGGTGCTCCATTAATGGCTTCAAATTCAGAAGAAATATTGTAAAGTATGAAGAGTATGAGCATTCCTGTGTGTATTTCCTGTCTAACAACTTGAGCCACTTTTTTACTGCACTGGAGATGGGGCCATCTCTTCATTTCTCTCCTCACCTTTCCTCACCTCCTGGTTACTCATACTTCGTGTTTGATCCATTTTCACCTCATGTTTTAATTGAAACATAAGGTGAAAATGGAATTTGGCTTGCTGCTTAGCTCGACGTTTCCATATTAACTTGATTCTGCTCTGGCGTGTCTGCTATGTGCTGACCTTTAACTTTCACTTTACTGGCAGATCCTGCAGCTTTTTCACCTGCTGTCATATAAACCATGGCTTACTGTTCTATAAGTGCTTTGTGTTTAATGTTTTATTAGATTTTTAGTAAACCTGCATCAGTCTGCTCTACATGTATTACTGTATAGCTTTGAGGGCTGTGCTTTAATACAGACTTCCCATCTTGCTTTATAGTTGTCATTTTTCTGAAATACAACAGTGAATGAGCTCCATGTGTTCAGATGTTTTCAGTAGGTTAATATAGGCTGTTGATACATGTGCTACTTGTCACACTAGGCTGTTATCATCGTCGTCATCATCATCATCATCATCAGTGTAATCATTATAATCATCATCCGTTGTTCCTAATACATTGTTCCACTTGACTGTTTGCCATCTCCTCTCCTCTCTAAACTCCCTGTGACTTTCCATCTTCCTCCTCGTCTTCTCCTCTGATGTGCCTCATTTCCAGACCATCTTGCTCTCATGATTGAGTTGCTTGGTAAAATCCCCCGACACTATGCTCTGAGTGGAAAATGCTCACAGGAATACTTCACCAAGAGAGGTATGCCAGCCCTCTCTTTGGCTCACTCTGGGAAAGGTGGACAAGGAGGGTCAAGGGAGGAGGTTGGCTTCAGTCAGCACACTCAAATGGTTTTGTGCAGGCCCGTCATCAAAGTAAGAAACTCAGACCAATAAATGTCAGCCTCTTTGAACCACTGATCATGATTCAAGTGTTGTTCTGCCAAAGACTGCCTGGCAGAGCCTTGTACACTGCCTTTAGACATTTTGGCTAGGTGCTTGATACCATATTCGTCCCTGCTGAGGAGATTCAAAATGACCTTTTTCCTCTGCATGGAGTCCACAGCGCCACAACAGTGTTTTTATAAATGTAATTTAATCAGTTACATTTAATTAAACAAATCGCAGGGAGCAAAAAAGGCAAGACTTTTATAAGTCAGTGTATTTATTTCAGAATATAAACTTTTAATGTACTCAAAGTACATGTGTTTACAGCAATATGATAATTAATGTAAGATGGTTTTAATTAGGGATGTCTATAAGGGATTAACTGACAGTCTCGATGTAAGGTCCCTTAAGGTCCCTAAGTGGGAGTTGTTTTGTTGATATGTACCAAGGTTACTGCAAATGTTAAGACCTCTGTTACAGATGAAATGACAGTGAAGTTTATTAATAATTAACACATAAAGTACAAAAACATGATCTACATTTAATTTTTTTTAAATTTTTATTTTTTTTAGAATTTTAGATGTATTTTTCAGAGTTTCATTATTGCTCTGGGCCTCGTGTCAGTCTAGTTGTAGGGTGAATTTGTGGTGGGAATTGTTTTTGTTCCCTGTTCAGAGTCTGAAAATCTTCAGTGCAAAAAAGCCCAAAAGTAAACAATAAAAAAAGAGGTTAATGAATCTTACTGCTCTGTTTTATAACTTTCTAACTTCTGGTTTTTACACCTCGTCCTCTGCCAACAGTGAGGCTGATGTGTATGTGTGTGTGATGTCAGCCCAGCCTCTCTCCCTCTGCCCTCCACCCACACACCCAGAGTGGGCCTGTGACTGGGTCCACTGTCTGATGAATCTGTTTGTCTTGTTTGTCTCTTCTCTTGCAACCGTCTGCTGTATAGACCATATAGCACTGATCATTGAGCTGCTGGGGAGTGTCCCACGCAAACTCATAATGTCCGGCAAATATTCCAAGGATTTTTTCACCAAGAAAGGTAAAACGGAAGCCTTACTGCTAAGATTCGAGTGAGAGTAACTGACTGTGCTTTGGAATATTCCCTACTTGAATCCCAATTGCTGCATATTCATACATTTAAAAATGCATGTCAAAATTTCTCCAGTGGATATTATAGTTCAAAAGAACAGGCCTTCTTTACAAGTGCAGTTACAAGGTAACTAATGAGTGTCATTTGTCCAATATGAAGACTGTATGTGGAATGCAGACTTTACTGCCCTTGTAGTGAAATTTAAAATGGGGAAGTTGTTGTGCTCTGTAGTGGTGTGGTTCTGATGCAGTGCTATCTGTCTGCAGGTGATTTGAAACACATCACTAAGTTGAAGCCGTGGGGCCTGCTGGAGGTGCTGATTGACAAATATGAGTGGCCCCGTGAGGAAGCAGAGTGCTTCACTGACTTCCTTCTTCCCATGCTGGAGCTTATTCCAGAGAAAAGAGCCACGGCCGCAGAGTGCTTGCGCCACCCCTGGCTCGCCCTCTAGTGGAGACCTCCAGCTATAGAACCTCCCTTCCCTCCCACCTCCTCCAGAGACTGCAACAGATCACTTTCCAGTTTGGGCATATCAGATGGATATTTATTTTTCTTCTTTTCTTTCTTCTTTTTTGGTTAGATGTTTTGAATTTCTTATGTTCTTGTTTTTGAGCTAATGCTTCTGTGTACGTTTGCTTTGTATTTGTTGGTTCTTCTCTCAGCGTGATGTCAGGAATCCAGTGGAATTTTTTTATTTTTTTTATTACTTTGTGCTCATGTTGGCTCCAACTGCTGTGCTCCGTTCACCCTCCTAAGGAAGTCTGTCATTGTACTGCTAGTGACTCATCCTTGTTTGTTACACTCCTGCACTAAAACCTAAACAAACCAAGGATATGTAGCCTTTATTGGTCATTTTTGTTCCCGTAAAAAAAAAAACCTCTTCTCCCACATCTTTTCAGCAACATTTTTTTTTTTTTTAAATCTCATTCAACATATGAAATACATTCTGTATTTGTAAAGAAGGTCTTAGGAAGTTTCACACTGGGCTGACATGTACACTGACTTTGGGTAACGTTCATTTCATGCATTTCTTCATGCAGGGTCGCTGTTTGATAAAGTAGGGCATGTTTAGCCATAGCGATTCCATCCTCAGTTAATTATAATAGGGATCTTTCATTTTCATGGGAGGCTGGTATTCTCATTCACCTATTACAATTCAGGTATATAGTATTAAAGGTTTCAACAAAACAACATGTTAAGAAGCCCAATCTAAAGGAGAAAAAAAGTGAAAATAAACTGTATATATCTGTACCAAAGAGTTTGCCTTTATGTATATTACAGTTATGTACAGTTTTTAACAAATCTTATATCTTAGCTAAAATTGTTTAGCTGGGTAGCTGTGTTTTAATAAAGTGTATGGAAGGTGTGTTTGAGCTCAGTTGTATGTGTGGTCAACTGTTCAATAATGTCACTGTTTTTACCATAGAAATGGTGAGATCTGATGTTATGTAATGGTGTCCCAAACCGATCATATCCAAGTAACCTATGTTATCTGTCGAAACCTATGGGGAAAAGCAAAAACTTACATTGGTGTCAGATTCAAGAACAAACTCTGTGTGAGCTGTTGACTTACAAAGCTGTACAACACACCATTCAATAAAACAGATCTTCATACAATACATGATTTTGGTGGGCTTGTTTATTGGGTATTGTGAAATATAGTAAAATAAGGAAGCACAAAATCTTATTAATCAAAACCACAGTAAACATTAAAAGACAAAAGAGGTGAAAACCCAAAGTGCATCATGATATTTCACACTGGTCCTGAAGGTCCATGGATTCAATCAGGGGTTTTCTGTAAAACAAACAAAAATTCTGTTTATGGACAGCAAGGCTGAAATGGTTTGACCATCTGCAGAGAAGGGACTGGATATATTGGACAGGGGATGTTGAACTTGGAGCTGCCAGGCAGGGGGAAAAGGGGAAGAGTGCACAGAAAGTTCATGAATGTAGTGAAGGAGGATATGGAGAGGGTTGGTGTAATGGAGAAGAAAGCTAGGGATCTGGTGAGATGGAGGAAAACAATCTGCTGTGGGTAAGCCCTAATCAAATGCACTTGATTAAGTGAGTGAGCGCCTCTATAAAAGAAGTTTTAGCAGTTTGCAGATCTGGAGCAATCGGGTGTTTAACAAAGAGACAAGATGTCTTCAAGCAATTGTTGCTACCCATCAATGTGCGAAGGGTTATAAGAGCAATCTGATGGTCTGACCTCACTCCAAGGTCAGACCATGCAATGCTCAGAGAAACTACAAATAATCCCAAGAGCTATAGCTCAGATTCTACGGGCCTAAGTTGGCATGCTAAATGTTAAAGTTTTTGACAGTACAGTTAGAAAAAGGCTGAACAAATGTGGCTTGTTTAAAAGGCTCGTCAGAAGAAAGCCTCTGCTCTCTAAAAAGAACATGGCAGCACAGTTTAGCTTCCCAAAGTTGCATATGAACTAATCACAAGACGTCTGGAACAATGTCCTGTCAACAGATTAGACCAAAGTGAAGATATTTGGTGATTCACAGAAACCCAAACATGGCATGTCAGCACAAACACCTCATACCAACTGTAAAGCACGGTGGTGGCTCTGTCTGACAGCTGAAGCTTGGCCGAAAATGAGTCATTCAACATGACAAGAATCCCAAGCACAGCAGCAAATCTACAAGAGAACAGCTGTAATGGCAAATTGAAAGTCCAGAAAGCCCATACTTCAACCTGACTGAAATGCTGTGGTGGGACTTCTATCTGTGTATAATTAAATGGCCACAAAGAACTGAAGTGCAATGTTTGTAAACAGACACATGAGAGACTGATATAGTCAAACTGAAAACAACAACTTCAAGTAATTCTACCTTCTCTAAAGGTGCTTCTGCAAGACACTGAAACATGGGGTGTACTTAGTTTTTCATGGGGCTGCAAAGAGTCCTGTGGAAACTTTCTTTTTCACATGACTGTACATAAAAACTCTGCTTTGCTGAAAAATCTCCAACCTTGGATACATTTCTTAAGGTGAAGCAAATTTTGCTAATGATGGCTCAGGCCTTAACAGAAAGCGGGTATGCACAACAGCAGGACCTTGTAGCAGGCCAGTCTGAAAGGAATGTGGCTGTTTTATATGTCACACATTGTACTTGTGCTATGCCAGCTATGACACATTAAAATATCTGTTTCAATACCCAGCATTCAGTCTGCATACCACCCCACAGCCCTCACCTGCTCCCTCCAGCTCGAAGTCATCTGGCAGAAGTTTGTCCTGCCGGTTGCCGAGTGTGAAGGACAGCAATGCCAGGAGCACGGCATCCAGAATGCTGATGATGGCCAGGATGTAGGCCCAGCGCACCGTACAGTTTCCCAACGTGTACTTATCTGTCCTCTGGCCACACATCCTCTTCACCTCTGGAGAGTCCCAACCATCTGGGTAGATCATGCAGCCCATCACCATCAACACACCTGCGGGGGAAGGACATGGAAATGGCAGAGCCTTGTAATAATTGCCTCTTGTGTGCTCTTACTTTGATAAATAATTATAAGCCAGTGCTGTGGAGCCCCCAGTGCATGATAAGACATGATGTATCCCCATAAAGTGCCAAAGTTTTTATTTATTTATGGCTCAGCAAGGCAGATGATGCTCTGTGGAGCCATTTGCACAATGTACCGTTATGAAAGTTCTTAAATCTTAAATGCTATTCTTCCCGTAACGTCTCCTTTGGGCTTACCCAAAAGCTACTTACAGTAGAATGTGAGTTTGCAGATACATGCCCATAAAGTTTTACAGGCTTTTATTGTGGCTAGTTTTCTTGGCCCTCGTAAGCTTTTAGGTGCAAATTTATATCAGTTAATGACACAGCAACACCTGATCTTGTTACAGGTAACTGATCTGCCGTCAGAGGTGTCAGAGTCTGGGCTGAAACAGGATTCCTTCTTGGCCACAGTAAAGAACAACATCCAGAACAAACGCACATCACACCTGAAACTGGAGAGGTGAGAAGTCGACCCGTGATGGGATGAGCTCATCGTTTCACACCTGACTTACAAGAGAAGCACAGGTGTCATGGGTCCTTTACAGCTGCCTCTTTAGTTTGAGTTCTGGTATTGAGGTGGTGAAATATATGAGCTATTACTTAAGAATAATTAAAATAAAACCAATGAACTGAACCTCATCAGATTTCTTTTTAAACTGGTAATTTATGCTCACGAGAACTTTTGGTGACACTGTCATTGTCTGTTTCCATTGTATCAACAAATCCACCAGGTGATGCATCAATATTATTCATACTGTGACATTTGACGATTTAAGTAAAAAATAAATAAATATTTGTTTATGTACTAAAGTTTGGTCTCAATGGAGAACTACAGTCAGGTGCATAGTTTGTAGGATGAAGATGAGATATGTACAGTTTTTCCTCTCTACACCATCACAGTGAATTTTAACTCAGAAGATCAGCATGTTTGAAGAGCAGACTTTCAACTTTAATTCTAGGGGTTTAATTTTTTTTCTTTTTATTTTACATGAACTGTTTTTTTATACTCAAGCCCCCATTTACAACTGCCTATGAAAGTGCTTGTCAGTCAATTCTCCAATTATTTTGACAACTGACTGACAAGCACTTTCATGGCCAGGTGAGGCCCGTTCCCTTGTTATTTCATGACAAATGAAGCAGACATAATATCTGAAGCTGATTCAAAGTGTTGAATCTATATTATATAGCTTTTCACTGTAATTTTAAATATGAAGCCCAAAGAGTCAGTGCAACTGAAGAAGGCCATCATTAAGCTGAAAAAACATAAATCAATAATAAAGCTATCAGAGAGAGAGTTTAAGAAGGTATCAACAGTCTGATACCTGCTTAAGCTCAACAACACCAAAAGCCCCTAAAGACCTCACAGGAGAACTAAAGTGCATGATGACAGAATTATTTCCATGGTTAAGAAAAAGAACCTCCCAACATCTGTCAAATTGGGCTGTCTCTTGAGGAGGTAGGCGTGTCATTGTCAAAGTCTAAAATCAAGAGTGCAAACCACTGGTTACACTCAAGAAGAAGAAAGGCACATTAGACTTGGCAGTAAGGATCCAAGTAAACATCTATCATGACTCAAAGCATACTGCAAAACCAACACAAGAGTTTTGCAAGACTAAGAAATGTGATATTCAGCCAAATCAGTGACCCGATCACAACCCACAAAGCATGCTTTTCAGTTTCTGAAGACGAAACTGAACACAGAGATACCCACAAACAAGCAGCAGCTGAAGGTCAGTAAAGGTCTGGCAGATCATCTCAAGGGAGGATTTAGTGACATCCATGTCAGTCACGGACTACAAAGAATTTTCATCCAAGAATTAAAAAACAAAAATGTATTAGTTTGTCCAGTTCATTTTTTCAGCTACTAAAAATGGTGGAATATGTTTATAAATGGCTGTAATACGTTTATTAAGCCCCTTGATTTAAAGCTGAAAGTCTGCGCTTCTGTCACATCTCCACGGTTTAAAAATCAGCTTTAAATTTTTGCGGTAGTTTTTAAAAATTTTTTTAAAATTTTTTTAGCTGACCTTACAGTTTTGTGAGTTTAATGTTAGTTTTTCACTACAAACAAGAAAAAGGCAAAAACTAAAAATGTTCTTTGGTTACTGTTTAATGAATCATCGCATAGTGTTATGAACAATAACACATTCATAAGAATATTCTTGCTTGTGAAAAAAAACATCTTAAAGATGGAGGTGAAACTAGTTTTGTGATTACTTGCACTGCTCATACTTTTCAATGTAATTCGTAATCTGTCTGTTTATAGGTGACTACTGCTGTCAAATAAAAGTAGTTGAGAAAAGCTAGTTTATAATAATAATCTGTGAACTGCAGTGGAGTAAAGGTAATAACTTTACAACCAACCCTCTTCGCCGTCTCTCACCTGAGGCCAGCTGCATCCATGCACAGATCTTGTAGACGTTTCCGGCGTTGCAGAAGAAGAACAAACTGAAGCCTACCATGGTGCCCACAATCAGAAGCATGGAGGTCCCAACGAAGAACATGGCAGTCCTGAAGGCCGGTGAGGGGATGGAAGCGAAGTCCAGCATGCTGCCCTTGCAGGTGAGCTCCGAGGTCAGCGCGTTGCCGATGCAGTAGTGAAAGAGGCCGAAGTAGCCGGCCTGCGGGGTGTTGACGCTGTCCCCGATCCAGTAGGGCTGGATGAAGACCACCACGGTGATGATGACGAAGCAGATGGTAAACACGGCCCACATGACGCCGATGGCTCGCGAGTTCCTCACATAGTTGGTGTGGTAGATTTTGGCAGCTTCCTGCGCTGGAAGGAGGTCCATATCAGCGAAAAGTTTGCGTCGGGCTTTAAAAGCGCGAGGAAAGCAAATCTGTTAGAGGCTTGTTTATAGAGCTGGAAGGATATTCCCACAGTCTTTATACACGCACACAGACACACACGGGTCGTTGCGTGGACTGGCTGAGGATTCAGCACCCTGGAGAGCGTCACTGCTCCCTAATTAATGACGCTTCTCTGATGTCACAGATTGACAGCTACCTGATGAGGCTTGATGTGAAGATACAATGTTACCCGCAAGTAACTAAATATAATTTACTGTAAATTACTACACCGCATTTGAATGAACTGCCGTACAGGGCTGTGTGTTACAGCTAATTAATTCATTTCATGGAGGAAAGAACAGGCGAGGTTAAAATAAACAACAGTTATTATTACACAGCCAGGAAACTCATCCATTTGATTCTGCTTTAATATGAAAGAAAGTTCTTAGTGATGTTTAATATTACTAACTTTTAACTAACAGCTTAAAAACACAACTATTTATCCTGAATACTACTTCAAAGATTAGTGTCAAGGCAAGCGATTTGTCAAACTATCCATTTTTTTTACATGAAGCCTACACAAGCCTGAATTTAACACTGTAATCATTTTCTATAATTCTATTTTCTGAAAGTAAACAGCTACTTGTGTTGCCCAAAGTGTAACCACAGGTAAATATAAACAGTAAACAGTCTTTTTTTTAACTGTTACATTTTTACGGTTTTAATTTTCTACCAACTCCCCTTTTCCCCATTTTCCTTAAATGTCATAATCTCATATTTAACGAGCTTTAGAAACTCATGAATACGGAGCCAGAACAAATAAGGTTTGCTGAAATTCACGGCTGATGTGCAGGAAGCTTCAAATAAAGGTTTACTGATATCAAATTCAATATTGTTCCAGCTGAGTCTTCTTATTGGAGTTCTGCTTATCTGGAAGCTACTGTCAGTGACAGGAACACAATAAGTATTTTATTTTGATGAATTATAATAAAAGGGTAAAAAAAGAAGCAGCTTGGTTGGGTTTCGATTGTTGCTGAGGGTGATAAGAGTTCAGCTGCAGTGAAGTCAGAGCCAGAAAAGACACAGATGTGGAAACACAAGCGGATTGGCTTCAGATTTTACAGCCCACTCATTTTTGCAAAAAAACGGCTTCCATGTGAAGCTTTGTGCCAAAGCGGAGATCTAATTAACGTTGATGAGTCCAGCTTTTTCTGGATAATGGTCTCTGTCACTTGGTACTGTTCCTTTTAAAAGAAATGTCCCCTATGTGGAGTAAAAACCCAGCTGCAGAAATATAGCATACAAGTGAACCTCATTTCCAGGCTCCCCCCCCCCCCCCCCCCCCCCCCCCTACAAAAC
>VVHJ01014020.1:4078-17422 GCA_015107715.1 Tylochromis polylepis | reverse complement strand
AAATGAAAGGTTTTTTTTTTTTTTTTTTTTTTCTTTTTTTTTTTTCTTAAGTACATCCAAAGATTCATATGACCAGTCAAAAGTTTGGGCACACCTTCTTATTTAATAGTTTTGCTTTATTTTTACTACTTTTACATTTTAGAAACATACTAAAGACATCAAATATATGAAGCAATATATATGGAATTATGTAGCAAAGGGAAAAAAATGATAAATAACTCTAAATATATGGTATATTTTAGATTACTGAAAGTAGCCACCCTTTGCTTTGTTGGCATCGCTGCAAACCCTTGGCATTTTCTCAGTGAGCTTCATGATGGAGGCACCTGAAATGGTTTTCACTTCAGGTGTGCCTGTCAGTGTTCATTTGTGGAATTTCTTGCCTTCTTAATGGGGTTGGGACCATCAGTTGTGCTGTGCAGAAGTCAGGTTGGTACACATCTCACAGCCCTATTTGACAACTGTTAGCTGATTGGTTCTTTCCATAATATGAATTCTAAGTAAAGAGAAACGACAGTCTGTTATTACTTTAAGAACTGATGGTCAGTCAGTCTGGAAAATTGCTAAAACTTTGAATGTGTCCCCAAGTGCAGACACAAAAACCATTGAGCACTACAAGGAAACTGGCTCACATGAGGACCACCCCAGGAAAGTATGGGTAAGAGTCATCTCTGCTGCTGAGGATAAATTCATCGGAGTCACCAGGCTCACAAATCACAAATTAACAGCACCTCAGATTAGAGCCCAGAAAAATGCCACACAGAGTTCCAGTAGTAGACACAGCTCTACATCAAGTGTTCAGAGGAGACTGTGTGACTCAGGTCTTTATGGTCAAAAATCTGCTAAGAAACCACTACTAAGGAAAAGCAGCAAGCAGAAGAGATTTGTTTGGGCCAAGAAACACAAAGAATGGACATTAGACCAGTGTGCCATGCACAAAAGGTGAACAGATGGTCTCTACGTGCATGTTTCCCACCGTGAAGCATGGAGGAAGAGGTGTGGGGGTGCTTTGCTGGTGACACTGTTGGGGGTTTATTCAAAATTGAAGACACACTGAACCAGCATGGCTACCACAGCATCCAGCAACATGCCATCACATTCGGTTTGCATTTAGGTGAACCGTCATTTATTGTTTAACAGGACAATGACCCCAAACATACCTCCAGACTGTGTAAGGGCTGGTCTCCACCGTCACCTGACCTAAACACAATTGATATGGTTTGAGATGAGATGCACTGCAGAGTGAAGGCAAAAGGGCCAACAAGTGCTCAGCATCTCTGGGAACTCATTCAAGACTGTTGGAAAACCATTTCAGGTGAGTACCTCATTAAGCTCATCGAGAGAAGCCAAGAGTGTGCAAAACTGTAACCAAAGCAAAGGGTGGCTATTTTGAAGAATCTAAAATATAAAATGTGTTTTGAGTGATTACTACTACCAATACTACAACTGCTATTATTACTACTACTTTAAATGAGAAGGTGTGTCTGTCTTTTTTTTTTTCTTTTTTTTTTATTTAAATATACCACTGGTCAAGTTCCCACATCCCAATTTTTCCAGTTATTTATTGCAATTCAAGTCCAGTGAATGAAATGGTACAAAGGTAAGTGATGTCCAGCTGGGATAACCACATTTACTCAGGGCCTTCTTGATGTGATGTTCTTCTGCTTCCCTGGCCGCTGTGTCTGTGGGGATGGTGTTCGCTCTGTGTTGTAGCGTCCTGATGACACCCAGTTTGTGCTCCAGTGGATGATGAGAGTCAAACCTTAAATACTGATCCGTATGGGTAGGTTTAAGGTACACATAGACTTTTAAATGTCCCCCATTACTGATGGAAATCTCACAGTCTAAGAAGGCTAACCTGCCACTTTTCATATCCTCCCTGATGAATTTGACGTGTTGGTCCACCGAGTTAATGTGATCCATGAATTGTGGTACGTCCTGAGATTTGGTTTTCACCCAGGTGTCATCCACATACCTGAACCAATGACTTGATGGTGTTCCAGGGTAGGATAACAAGGCCCTCTTTTCCACTTCTTCCATGTTCAAGTTGGCCACAATGGGTGAAACTGGGGAACCCATGGCACACCCATGTTTCTGTCTGTAGTACTGACCCTTGTATGTGAAATAGGTGGAATTAAGATACAGTTCCAAAAGCAAACACACTTGGTCGGTGCTGAGAGTGGTCCTGTTGCTGAGGTTGGGGTCATCCTGTAATCTCTTACAAACTACCTCCAACGCTTCAATGACTGGAATGCAAGTAAAGAGAGATGTAACATCATACAAGACCATTGTTTCATCTGCCTCCATAATGACATCTCTCACCTTCTCAACAAAATCCAAGGTGTTTTGGATGTGGTGTTCAGAGCTGCCTACCAGCGGGCTGAGGATCGAAGCCAGAAACTTGGAGATGTTAGAGGTGACTGAGTTGATCATACAGACAATTGGTCTTAAAGGTACACCCTGTTTATGTATCTTCGGTAAACTATACAGACTTTGTGTGGATTCCCCTGGGTAAAGCCTGTGGTATGAGGTCTGGTCAATAGCTTTGGCTGAAGCAGTTAGAACAAGACAATCTTTCACCCTGTTCCTGGAACCACTTCCTGGGTCTCGTTTCAGGGGCTCATAAGTATTTTTGTCATTGAGCAGTGACAACATTTTCTCATGAGTCTTTCTGGTTTAGCAAAACCGTGCACCTACACTTGTCTGCCGGAAGGATGATAATGTTGTTGTCATCACTAAGTGATGTGAGTGCCTTCCTCTCCTTCATGTTGATGTTGGATGCTGGGGACTTTGCATTGCTGAGACAGACCGAAACTTTTGTCTGTAGTTGCTCTGCTTCCACATCTGCAATGTTAGTTTATAAGGTTGGGGAAACCTGCAGTCAGCTGAGACTGAAGAAGTCACTTGGATGACTGATGAAACGTTTCTCCCACTGAAAACGCTACGTCCAGATGAACAGAATTAACTTTTTGGGATCTCCCTGCCTGGATGATTAAGCATGCGTCAAGAATTTTCCAATTATAAGTTAGATTTAACTAAAGTATTTTCACTACACATCATGAAGGTAAGATATATTTGTAAACTTACTAATAAACAAAAACTGACCACAGAGGTGGCTGCCAAAAAGAAAACAACGCACACTTTAATCAGTAACTGGAAAAGTAGAAAAGTTTATTTTCTTGTCCATATCTTACTGTTACCTCTGTCTCATTCAGTGTTCACACTGATCCGCATCAGTCTGCAGCTCTTTACATACTCTTCAGACATTAAATCTGATTCATCTCTAGATTTCACTCTTTATTTGCTAACATTAGTTTTCCACATTCTGGTCTCCCTACTCGGTTATATGGTTATAGATATATGGTTATATTATATAGATATGGTTCCCCAACTGCTCTGCACAGCTGTCAACCTACACTGTTCTTCATGTATCCTTTATCCGTTCTGTAACGGCTCAGTATTCAATCCGTGACAGCCTGCAATAACTATGCATCTTTTGTCTTACTTACAGTTCAGGTTGATGGCTCACAGCGAACAATGGTTTTAGCAGTTTAACAGATTAAATGATCCTGTTTGTAGATTTGTTAGTAGCAAATTCCAGCAGAACAGCCATTATGCACTTCTTAAAAACCTCAGCATTGGTAAATGGCTTGGAGAGTACCAGGCAGCAGAGACACACTTGTTGCCCTCTGTTGTTCAGTTGAAGTTTTTATAATAATTTCACTGACATGGGAGTATCACTGACAGGCTTCTGTCAGTTCAGGGTATGACTCCTTGAAGCCTGCATGCTTTATGTTATGGCGACATCTGAGATTCTGTTCTGTAGACACCAACAGTTTCATTATAAATGACACACACAGCTAAATGTAGGTATTATGAATACATATCAGTCCATTATTCAAGAGCTGCGGTTTTCTGCATCTACTTTCCACTTAAGGCTCTTCGAGCATGCCATTTTTTTATGCTTGAAATGTATTCAGAAGGCCTTTCCTGCCAGTGTTCCCCAAAAGCTACAACACTGCATGTGCCTAGTGATGGACAGCTTGAAGCCTTCACAAATATGAAGCCTAAAATATTGCATTCGTCCCATAGCTGCAGTACAGGTAATGAGTCTATTACCACTGACAAAGGTTAAAAAATAACAAGTTTAAAAGAAAATTAATATATCAAATAATATTTTACTTGGGATAAAATAATTATTTTATTTTATTTTACGAGTCCGTCTGGCCCTCACAATGTCTGCTGAGAAAAATGATAGCGCTTGTACAAATGTAGTTGATGATCCCTGGGTTAGGCCTTTTTTCTCCTGTGAAAAAGGCCTAACCCAGGGATTTCTCTGGATGAAGGTAAAGTGAGGGGAAGTTTTACTCATTTTTTCAGAAATCCTTTTTCAAAATGTTTGAAATAATTTTCTTTGACTAATTCTTGTCATAAATGCATCTAAAGTACTCTTGTGTAAACTGTGGATAATATTAAAGGAAGCACGGAGAAACTTTATTACTATAGCCACTTATTCTTAACCCAGCAACTATTGGGGAAACGACAAAAAAAGATGATGATGTTTGGGGTTTTTTGTTTGTTTGATTGTTTTGCATGTTACACCTTTATTCCAAAATGGGTTAAATTCATTTTATTCTTCACTTCAAAATTCTACACACAATACCGTATAAATGACAAAGTGAAAAAAGTTTGTTTGAAATTTATTAAAAAATAAAAACAAAACTATAACTTGTACACAAGTATTCACAGCTTTTGCTCAGTACTTTGTTGAAGCACCCTTAGAAACAGTCACAGTATGATGCTACAAGCTTGGCACACCTATTTTGGGGCATTTTTCCCCAATTCTTTTTTTGCAGAACCTGTCAAGCTCCATCCGTTGGATGGGGAGTGTCGGTGCACAGCCATTTTTAGCTCTTTCCAATGTTTAATAAGTGGTGCCAGCCAACAGAAAAAAATTAAATGCAGGTAGTTTGTTTTGTTTTTTTTTTCTTCTGTGTCACTGATGTTGTTGTCATCATTTTAAATTTAGGGGCAAGTTTTTCCACTTCTTTGTACATTCCTTAACAAAAGTTCCATTTATGAGTTCTTGAATCTTGTTGTTGCTTAAAATTAGTGTCACTGTTGTGTTCAAGCTGAGTGGGCCACTCAAAGAATGGAAGCCACTGCTTTGTTATCTTGGCTGTGTTCTTGGGTTCATTGTCCTGTTGGAAGATGAACCCCAGTTTGAGGGCCAGAGCACTCTGGAGCAGGTTATTTTAAAGGATGTACTTGTACATTGCTCCATTCATCTTTCATCGACCCTGACTATTTTTCCAGTTCCTGTTCCTGATAAACGGCATGCACTGCCCTGACTGCTAGAGCAAATGGCCCAAAATTTATGTTGCTCTGCCTGTACGGCATTTTTTTTCTTCTTTTTTTTGTGCCCACTCTACTAGATGCACATGCTCCCTGTTACTTGAAAACATGTATTTCTCATCCATAAACAAGAAAGATTTGGCACTGTCCATCCCTGCTAGTGAAGAGTGTGCCATTTCCACAACACTGCTTTCCTCCCGAGGTCCCTATATGCACATGAACTTGTGTCATGAAGTTTGTTCCACGTTTTTTGTTGTGTGGTTGAACTTAGGGCAACTGTAGGCTCCATTTCCATTGGTCGCTCGAAGGTACGTCACCCAGTTTTTTGCTGTGACAAAGTTCCACCCAGTTGAAGCAATGGAAAAGAATACATTTCAAAGCATAGACCTTATGTAGACAGGTGTGTGCCTTTCCAAATCATGTCCAATCATCTGGATTTACCACAGGTAGACTCCAATCAAATTGTAGAAAAATTTGGGAGATAATCGGTTTAAACAGGATGCACCTAAGCTCAATTTTGAGCGTCATGGTAAAGACTGAATACTATGTACTTGTTATAATATGGTTTATTTTTAACAAATTTGCAAGAATTTTAGGCAAACTTTTTTTCACTGTTTCATTTTGAGCCAAAAAAATTAATCAATTTTGGAATAAGGCTATAACCTGAGAAAGTGTGTGTGTGTGTGTGTGTGTGTGTGTGTGTGTGTGTGTGTGTGTGTGTGTGTGTGTGTGGGTTGGGGGGTTGGAGAGGTATGATGAAGGGAAGTCCGTTCACTTTGAATTGCCAGCTTTGATGTATCTGTCAGGCAGAGTCAGAAGTGCCTCAGGTGTGGAGAGAGAGGCAGGGTTATCACTGTGTCATATCTCACCAAAGCCTCTCACTGCTATGTTTGTCCATCTCTCCACTTTCCATTTCTATTTTTGACTTTTCTTGGTCCCTTTGTTTGTATCTTTTTGTAATTTGTTTACTCCCTCTATTTCTCTGAGTTTTGTATTTCAGATGTCAGTGTAGCTAAGTAAAGATATTTCAAATGCAAGATAGATTACTCTCCCACTAAATGCAGTCTGGTACATATTTAAATATTTGCGCAGTGAGATCATTTTCACAAGCATGCCTCTGCATAACACCACTACAGATTCCAAATAAAGAAATCAGGATGGGAAGTGTGGATGTTGAGCTTTAATACAGAGGCTTAATAAAAATATAGTGCCAATAACCAATTTCCACCTGTTCAAAAGCAACTGGACAAAATGAGGACTGTCATTAATGATCAAATGTAAAACCTTTGCAACAAAAACATCTTGAGCTCTGGAACCCATTGTGCAAGTTTTTGTGGATTTTTCTGCCTTCAATTATGTGAGGAAAAAGCATGCTTAGTCACGTAACTGACGTTTTGTTTTTTTTAACTTTTGTCTTCTGGTTATTAAGGATTTAGCTGTGGCTCCATCGTATCAGTAGTTTTATTATATGGCTTTAAATTTTCATTCCTATTTTACTTAACTTACTAAATCATACATTTTCTGGCACAAAGATTTAGTTTTGTAGAACTGTTTAATGTATAATGTCTTTTTTTGAGAAGCTTTCTCTGCCCTACTTTGTTTTGCACAATTGATTATTTTCTTTCTTGTCTAGTCCCTAAATGTTTGCAGTGATCGGGTAGACACCATGTGCCATAAGAGGTCTGTGACAACCCATGCTGATATGTAGCATCTACATGCTAAAGACAACAGTGCTTAACCAAAGTAAACATCTCCTGTTAATCCAGTGACTGAAGTGAAGTGATGTCAGCAGCAGTGGTCATTGTCGCACTCAACATTTCTTCATGAGCAGCAATAGTTTGTCCATCCCTGTGACATCACATGGCTTGTTTAATTTTATTTAAAATTCACTCGTGATTGTTAAATTATATAAGCTAGTTTTTAAATGTATGTCCTCAGTTCTGCTTGTATTATGTTAAAAAGCTTTTCTGATTATTTTTCTTTTAACCCAGGTAAAAATCCTCTTACTTAGGAACACTTCAGACTAATAGCCTTTGTTTCCTCTCTTTGATTTGTTCTTGGGTTTCATTGGGCCCCTGAGGCATCAAAGTTCTTAGCATCCAATCCTCCAGTGTCTGCTGTCACACAAACATACATGTGTTCACACAATAGTACAAAAAAATCTCTTCTTTATGCTAAATGGAAGATGGCTAATAGTTTTATAACACTTTTGTTCTCTAAATGAGGACTCAAAGGCTTTTGGGCTTTTTGGTGGGGAAGTACAGTACAGCTAAAAAGCGCTTCATGCTAGCGTATTTGTATTTCAGCAACTTACATGTAGCTTAACTTTGACTTCAGACGGGACGTGTTCTGGCGACAGGTTAACCCACTCTTATCAAACTTTGTATCATCTGAAAAAAATGTCTTCTTATGAAAGAACTATTGCAATTGATTTTCAGTCCTGCCGCATACAAAGTTCCAGCTAAAACTGCAGCCTCTGCGGTCTGCACCAAAAGTACCAGAAGTAGGGATTCATCAAAGTGGAACGGGTAAGGAGTCCCAGAGGTACATTGTGTCCAAGGATATCGATTAGCGGTAAACAAACTCATCTGACCCACTTTCTACAAATCACCACTTAAGCAAGGTCATTTGTATGCAAGATTTGGGTTATGTGTTTTTGTAGAGCACATTTAATTTGTTTAGTGGTGATGGAGGAAAACCGTTGCTGTGAGAGGACTCATTGATCATTTTGTGTCACTGCAGATCTTCCATTAGGGAGTAAATGGAAAAAGAAAGTAAAGTTTAAAGAAAGCAAGTTTAAAGACTAAAAATGTTCCTATCACAAACACTCAAACAGCAGTTAAAGAGATGCAGTCTTTCAAACACAAGATTTAACAAATGTCATGATTGTCACGTATATTAACAGGTTTGACTTGGTAACTAGAGTAATTTCTACAGTAATTTTACTTTCATTTCATGAGTTTGTGAAATCATACCCATATGGAATATTTTTAGGTTAACTAAAGAAATTAAACTGAGATATTTTTCAGGACACGGTGCTACAGGCCTACCTTATATTGGTTTTCATTGCCATGAGCTTGGAATTTATAAGGCTATGCATCTCTGCTGCAAAGTTGGGTAGAGTTGGGTTTTTTGGTTTGTTTTTTTTTGTCTCCTTCATGCCGTGAATTTTCCATTAGGAGACTTTTCCATATTTACCTCCGTGGTGTTGTTGATGTTAACTGCTGATTACTGAACACCATTAAACAGCTGCAGATGTTACAGCTGTGCACCAGTGTGTGTTGCAGAGCCCACATTGCTCTTAGGTTAAGTGCTGTAAAAACAACCTGTTGTTGCCAGCCAGGTATCTGTTAAAATCAAGCTGTGAAACACGTCACATGTTTGCAGTTATACTGTGGAAAATGTGACTTTTTAGCTAACAGGCCACAGGGTTTTCTATTCTCTCTACAACTCTTTGATCCATCCATTTCCATAATACACCTGTCAGTCATCATGCTGAAATAGAAGACAATAATCAAATCACCACAGCACAACCCCTCATTATCTTCTCCTGCACGTCTGATGTACAGATAAACACTACGTCACTGTATCCGTGCAGTCAGAAGTATCACAGCTGTGAAGCAGGACCATACTTCATTACAAATCAATTCAACCCCCACTTGCACATTCAACCTTGGCACTGGCTAAAAATAGGACACAGGATATGTGTATATTTTTATGGAAAAGAAGGCTGTAGGCAATTAGGTGTGTGAAGCCTGGAACTATTTAAGGTTTAGGTCAAACAGCTCTTTTTTTTTAGCACAGAAAGCACAGAAAAATCTGCATACACAGCACTTTTTCCAGTTGATGCAGTTTAGTATATTTAATCACTTTGAAAGAAGTGCAGAAAACTCGAGAGCTATTTTTTAATTATCTCGGTTTTCTAATTTTGTCATCTTGTCCTTTGCCTTACCCCTGACAGGCACTATATTTCTTTAGCTAGTTGCTATTTTCACTTTTAAACCCCGTACTTAAAAACCCCCAAAACTGTGTAAAATTGTACTCAAAACTTTGCAAATTATTTAAACACCATAATTAATTTAAAGTAGCACAAAGGCAACATGTCAAACTATGAGACTTTATTGCTTTTGATTCGTTTTAAGACTGATGCCATGTTTTAAAAATGTTAGGAAACAGACCACAAAAGAGAAGTTGATTAATAAGTTTGTCAGTAACATGATTAGGTGTAAAGTGAGCATCATGGAGGGGAGAAAAAATGGGTAAGGCTTTACCACTGTCTAAAAAAGCAAATAATTTGAAAAATTGAGAATAAACTTTCTAAATACGAAATTAAAAAGAATTTGAGGATTTTGTCAACTCTGGAGCTTAATGTCCTTTTGCATATTAAAGATATCTCTGTAAGCAAAGGAGAAGGCCAAAAATGGCACAAATGGCAGTGATCTTCAGGCAGAGCTGAATTGAAATTAAAAGCTGTTGTGTATAAATAAATTAAACAAATGTATTTATTTATCAACAGTCTACTTAAATTAAATCAATCCACAGGACAGAAGTGTAATTCTGTCCTGTAATATTATGAATCAAAATGTGAAATTCTTTTTGTGAATACCTGCATTTCCTCCAGGACGAACACAAAGGGACCATCAACTTTGTTATCAGCACACATTTCAAAAGCCAGCATGAGGGTGTTAGTGCACCAAGCATGAATAAGTTACTAATATCTGAAGGAACTAATAATGTACGCTGCCATCCAACAACTGTTTTCTTTCAACAAGACACCACCAAACTACATTTGGCCTGTATTACAACAGTGTGGCCTTGTTGTAAAATAGCCTGCCTGCAGTCCAGGTCTGTCACCTATGTTGTCTTTGTCTTCTTTTAAATGTCAGGATTATTATGATTGAAATCATACAAATCATTGCTCTCATATATGCATTTTACTCAGCACCCCAACTGATTTTGAAACAGGGTTGTAAGTGCCTACACTTAATCCAACACAATCAAATGTTCCTTGTCATGGTCCGTTTTACGTCCCTCAACACCTTCCCATCCTTAGTGTCCTCTTTTGGACTTTGCCTTCGATCTCCAAAGACATGGACTCAGCGGTCAGGGAACACTTACATAACTTGCCTATGGCTGTTAAGCCTGTTCCTCAGGCCACACGGCTTGCTAATGACCTGTGCTAATCACCCACAGTGCTGTTGTAATGGAGAAACGCTCATGGATAGAGACATACACACCCATGTATGAATACACACCTGGCTGCTTTTTGTTACATGTTATATGTGAACACACAAAGGAAGACTAATTACCTTCTTGACATGACACGCAGAAAATCCAAATAAAAGGTCATGACAGCATTATGACTTTATATAACCCTGAACTTAGCTCCTAGCCATGAAGTGTCCCATTTACTAGAGGACATGGTTTAAAGCTCACATTTTGCAATTCATGCACAATTACCTACAAGGCACACTAATTTATGGGAACACAGTGTACGATTGACCAATCTGTTTAAGTCACTGTGTCAGAAAACAGCAGAATATACTGCACTGTTTTTAACCTGCAAGGTCTCCAGTGGGCTTATACGCAGGCTTTCTTTCCTTCTCATAATCTGGATATTCCAGTTTTATAGTGCCCCCATAAACACACAGTTCTGATTTACTGTTCCTGCTCTCTTCCTATTAATGTTTCCATGCTGCTTATAATCCCTTTCTGTCAATAAACTCTACATACATGAGTAATGTAACAGACACAAACCTCATGTCACAAAGTTTGATTTAAGGATTTGAATAATTTAGGGAGTTGCACACACACACACACACACACACGCTGACAGATTGATATTTATTGCCACAAAAAAGTGTTTACATTTGGTTTTATCAATGAAACAATCAGTAAGTCAGATTTTCTCTAAACATATATATTGTTTCTCTCCCCATGTGTGAATGTCTTTAATAGATCTGTGTTGGCCTATATTCACACACGCTTGTAGTTTGCGCTCTCGTGCGTTCCGTCTCTGTCTGTGGCTGCCGTCATCGCCCGACTGTGGGTGTTGTGAAATATGGGTTGGATTCGTGGTATTTGACACCCTGGTGTTTTGGGGTAATTCACATCCTGGTGCTGTTGACCAAGCAAATTTGGTAATGAAGAAGTAGAAGAAGCAGAAATACCAGTATGCCAATGATGTCACTACCCCAGTGATGAAGTAATGCTTCAGTAATCATGCTTAAAGATATGCTACTGCTAATCATGATATGAAAGAAGTTTAATTTGAAATGCAACAGTAATATGCTGAATAAAAATAATAATGAGTATAGTATTACTTAATATAACATGATTTATGTTTATGTAATATGTACAGTGCTTAACAAATCTATTAGACTGCTACCCAGTATAAGGTTTAAGCCACAGCTGCCCTAAATCAACAGTTCTGGTAATTACTGAAAGCATGTTTTATTTCTCTGTAATGGTTAATCCACCAGTATGTGCAAGCTCTTTAATCCAAATGATATTTTTAATGCTAAAATCCATTTACTTTTATTATTCATGCATTTTCAAATTTACTATTTTACAAAACAGTTGTGAAAAAAATTGTAAAACACATTATTGTTTTTAATTAAGATGCCAAAATACAGTTATTTACTTGCATTCTTGAATAGAATAGAAAATATATAATAGAATAGAAAAATTAGGTTTGTTTGGTGAGTGTTTACGTTGTGAGTGCACTCAGAAATTGGTTTTAAGAAATAGCTGTATAATTTGTAATTTTTTTGACAGATTTCTAAAATGTTAATGCTTTTATGATAGGTGGTCTAATGAATTTGTGAAGCACTGTACATTTCTTTTTGGTTCATTTGGTTCTTTTACCCTTAGCTGGCCTCCAAGCCTGCCACTGCAGATTGATTGAGCCAGCAGTATTACAGATTTCAGATTAATCATACTGAAGAGCAGAGCCATAACTTATTCCTAATGTTGATTCCCCCCCCTGCTTTCTCTACAGGGCTTGTATGTGTTTGCAGTGTACTTCATCATGCACAACCAACTGTGTTGGCCAACTAAAGCGAGTTATACAGTTGAGATGAGTGGACAGGATGGGCCGGATTCTATGTACCAGGGAATGGGACCCAGCCCTGTAGGAGGCGACATCAGCAAATCAACTCAGAATCTCATCAGCGCCATGGAAGAGGTACACATACAGAGCTTAACTGTAGACAGACACACTTATGCAATCAAAGACTGACATATTGTGCATAGTTGGTTATACAGATTAGCAGTTATCATGCATGTGTTGCCTAAACTCTGATGCCCAAACTTTTCACATTTTTATTTGACTTATTGATTAAGAAATACCCATTTCAGTCATGTCTTTTGAAAATATTCTGCTCCCCATCCTTACCTGTTGAGGTCTGATAATGACAGCAGTGAATCTAACAAGGATGACTGACGTCCTGGCGAGACTTAAACTCCAATTCTGACCACACATCCATTACAATTTGTGGTTGAGTTTGTCAGAAATGTGTTGCATTTGAATGGCAGATGTAGTGATGACAAGAAGAAACCATAGTGACAGCCATAGATGACATGATAGGGTAATCATTTGTTTTGAGGAACTACTGTGTCAAACTACTGTGAAATTTAGTTTTTAAGACCAAACTTATTTCTGCTTTTTCTTCTCTCACTCTGTTTCCCACGGCTCTTTTGGCCATTCTCCGTTGTCTAGTTTACATTTTTAGAACATTCATACCCATTCACTTAGATTTTTCAGACTGATTCTCATATGTAACATCTGTCTAAAGGTGTGTCCATGTGCAAAAACAAAAGTCCTGCTTACAGCCCCATCAACTCGTCTTGTGACCCTTCTGTTAGACGTGCGTATTGCTTGCAAGCACAGAAAACATGCTTTACGCAGACACACTGCTACACTAGTTCTGCCAGTCGTACTCTGGAGAATACCCTATAAGGACTGAATTGGTGTGATGGAAAAGCAGA
>VVHJ01014018.1:19974-35748 GCA_015107715.1 Tylochromis polylepis | reverse complement strand
CTGCCCCGGGGCCTCCTCCCGGTGGGACATGCCCGAAACACCTCACCCAGGAGGGGCTCAGAGTAGAAGCCGCTGCTCCTCCACATCGAAAGGAGCCAGTTGAGGTGGTTCGGGCATCTGACCAGGATGCCTTCTGGGTGAGGTGTTCCGGGCGTGTCCCACCGGGAGGAGGCCCTGGGGCAGACCCAGGACACGCTGGAGAGATTATATCTCTCGGCTGGCCTGGGAACGCCTCGGTGTTCCCCCAGACAAGCTAGAGGAGGTGGCTGGGGAGAGGGAGGTGGCTGGGGAGAGGGAGGTCTGGGCTTCTCTGCTTAGGCTGCTGCCCCCGCGACCCAGCCCTGGATAAGCGGAAGAAGATGGATGGATGGATGATTGAATCAGCTTTTATTAAAATCTTTTATTAAAACCTGTAACCAGGAGGCAATCTGGGCCCTGAGGTCTGGACTGGTTTTCTTTCAAGACTCTGGCCCTTTAAGGGCATATGTAGCTCTGGTTTAACATAGCATAGCTTTACTATTCCTACAGTATAAATAAATTGGTTGAGATAATTGTGTGTTAAATCAATTGCGGTATATAAAATATACCAGATACAATTCATGGTTAAAATCCTACTGCCTATTGTTAAGTAAAATCTATACGTGAGTGTATGCAGTGGCTTATAAAAAGCTAATTTTAAACGCTTAAATGAAATGAAATGAAATGGCCTCCTAAGCGTTAGTTTTACATTTATTCTAATTATTATTATTATTATTATTATTATTATTATTTAGGGCAAGCGGTAAATCAGTGGATGACATCATCGGCGTGCGGTAGGGAGAGCAGAGACACGTCAGTGGAAGCGAGTAGTAACCAGGAAGTGGCTAGCAAGCTTAGCCAAGTACGGATAATGATCGGCTGAGACTGGTGTTTGGACAGGTCGGTAACGGTTTGCTCAATGAACATGTAGCTAGAAATGATAAATGAATCCGAATTTAATCGCCTGCAGGCTAACTAAGGTCAAAATATACCGCGACAGAGTGCTGTTAGTCCTCCAACTGACGTTAGCATTGAGGCAACTAGCGAGTAGCGTGCAGCCTGCAGGCGACATCGCATTGCCGGGGTGTAGGGGCAAGGAACTAGTTCAACGGTTCACAGGTGTCGGGAAATGGCTGCTGAAATCGAGACCTCTGCGTGTAAATAGGATACATTTCTAAAAATGCTTTAAAAAGTCGACGTTTCCGGCTCCTATACACAATGCAAGGTTAACATTAGCAAGACCGCGTTCTTACGCCCGAGACTACGTGAACTCGCAAGTTTAATAAGGATGCACTTTATTAGATGAATGTTATCCCGGTTATCTCCGGGTTATATGCTTTAGTCCCCGTCATGAGTCCTGCCTCCTCGGCCTGCTTTCATCGATCTAGACCTGCTGGGTAGTTTCAGATGCAAAGGCATCGCTGCGACACAATATGACACAATAAGTTGACCACACAACGATGCTATCGCAGCACAAACATATTTTTTTTATACTTCATACATTGCACGACTACAATTTCTTCTCATTTCGGGGTCTCCACCATAGATCAGCTGCCTCTGTCTACACCCTATCATTGACATCCACGAACCTTCTCTGTGGTCTTCCTCTTCTCCCCCATGCATGGCAACTCCATACTCAGCATCCACTATCCTTCCTCTGCACACGTCCTAATCGTCTCAGCCTTCCCTCTCTAGCTTTGTCTGCAAAGCACTTGACCTGATGCTTCCTGCTCACACAATACATCAACCTTCCTTCTCTTCATGTAGCAGTCATTTATGACAGCAGTGGCCACCGGCACCCTGTTGTTGGCCAATAGCACCGGAGCCTGTCATTGATAACCCTGGTGTTGACTGATCCGGTATGGTAGTCTCATTTTTGATGACCCGCATGCTTGATTTGGCCATGATTTTACACTGGATGCCCTTCCTGAAGCGTCCAGGCTTGGAACCAGCACTAGGAGTACACTGGCTTGGCAGGAAGTAGTGAGCCTTGTATTTGAATGGGAACGGCTTCACGTTCTAGTAAAGATATCAATTTTGGCACCATCTGTCCATCCATTTTCTTAACCACTTAAGAGCCACGGGGAGACTGGTGTCTGTCCCGGCTGCTATAGGGCTAGAATTTTGCACCACTAATCTATAATTAATCAGTATTGCAGTTTAGAATGGCCAATAAATAAAAATTAAAAAATAAAAGCTGAGAGAAACACCCATTTGACCATGCTACCAGTACTGATGTTGCATAATTTTAGAAGCCTGCATACTCTGCAACTTCCATGTTGGCAGCACATGTTTGGAACTTCAAACACGAGACTCAGCTGATCCACCAGAGTCAGGCAGAGCATAAACGAGTAAATAAGCACACATACCAAATTTTAGGAACATCTGTTTATGTTTTGTGTGTCTGAAAGAAAATGAATATCGTCCGACATATCAGAATATTGAATTTTTAAATCCAAAGTTTCACTGGCTAGTGGTAAAATGCCATTTCCCAGCTGCAGGCACAAAACCCCCAAAACAAAACAATGATAATAACATATTAACATATATCACTTTTTTTTATACATAGCACTTTACTTGATGTTAAACTTTGAAAATTATTTATTGATCCCATAATATTTATCAATGATGAGAATCAGCATGATGAATCTTAACTCTTTCTTGTCTTTTTCCTAGCTTCTGTAGGGTAGGATGGGCAGGCAGAGGAAGAGGGTGGTGACAGGTGAAGCTGCTCCACCTCCAAGGAAAGATGAGAAGCCCTCTGCATTTCACCGCAAGGATAAGAAAAAGAAAGTCAATATTGGGAAAATCTTCATCAACATCTCGATTGGTCTCTGCATATTCAGCCTCATCTGGTTCTTTTATGCCATCTACATGAGATCCAGCCTGGCTAAAAGGGTGGTGACTTTGCATCCGTCTCCTCCCATCCTGGATGCCAATAGCACAGATGCCAAGGTTTCCCCAGAGAGGTTCTGGGGGTCATACAGGCCTCAGGTCTACTTTGGCATGAAAACAAGGAGTCCCAGGTCTATTGTGACAGGTATGCGCACACATTTAGAATCAGGCTCAGGCTAAACACTTGTGTCATTAAATGTTTTAATGAAAAACAGTGACTTACTGTATTTTAAATATCAGAATATTTAATAGTGAATATCTAAATAGCAATGTGGCCACATGTTGGGGTTAATGTTTCCCAAAATGCCGTGCCAGAAAAACATATCTGTCTTTGTGATTTTATTGTTCTTTCAACTCTGGTGAAATAATAAATTGTATTAATGAGTTCAAATAATTGAGACTGTGAAAAATAACTTTTTTTAACTTTTCAAACCCCACAAACTGCCATAGATTACAAATTTAGCCTCAACTTGCTACATTACAGGAAAACAAGTGTCTAATAATACACTTGCCAGCCACTTAGTTAGTTACACGTGTTTGAATGGTCATTAACACAAATATCAGCCAATCACATTACAGCAACTCAACACATTCAGGCATGTAGACATGATCAGGTTGACCTGCTGAAGTTCAAATGGAGAATGGGGAAGAAAGGTGATTTAGGGCAGTGTTTCCCAACCTTTTGGAGCCACGGCACATATTTCACATTAGAGAAATCACACGGCACACCACCAAACAAAAATGTCACAAAAAGCATACTGATAATTTTTCCCCATGCACCAGGCATAGCGGAATTGGCTCGTTTTGTCCCCAGTATACCTTTTTTGCTTTCTTCTGACCACTACTCATGCTAGGGCCTTCATCTGGCTCGGAATTTTCTCCAGGACCCAGGTCAGACTGACTACTTTTTCTTTTCAAATATTTATCCATTGCTATTACGCGCTCCGTTGTCTCACTCACAGCATGACTATTATGTAATTTCTTCTTCGTCTTCTTCTGTTTTACTGGCAGTTGGAAACCCATTTAATTAGAGCAGGTAGTTGTACTGCCCTCTAGTGGAAGAGAATGTAATTGTTCTGCCCGTTTCATTGGTGGCTTAGAGTACTAATCAGGTGGAACCAGATAATCTTCCACGGGATGATTATTTCTCACGGCACACCTATGTGCTGCGGCACAGTGGTTGGGAAACACTGATTTAGGTGACTTTGAATATGGCATGGCTGTTGGTGCCAGACAGGCTGGTCTGAGGGTTGCAGCAACTGCTAATCGACTGGGATTTTCCCACACAACCATCTGTATGGTTTACAGAGAATGCCTCATTGGTGCCAGAGGTCAGAACTGATAGGAAGACTACAGTAACTCAAATAATCACCAGTTAGAACCAAAGTATGCAGAAGAGCATCTCTGAACATACAGCACATTGAACCTTAAGGCAGACGGGTAGCAGAAGATTGCAAGATCACTGCTGTCACTTAAGAACAGGAAACTCAGGCTACAATTCAAGCACGCTCACCAAAATTGAAGAACATCTGAAAATCAGAAGATTGGAAAAACGTTGTCTTGATTTTAGGGTCAGAATGTAGCGTAAACAGCATGTACACATCTGCTCCATCCTACTTTGTGTCAACGGTATAGGCTGGCGGTGGTGTAGGGTGTGGGGGATATTTTCTTGGCACACAGGGCTCCTTAGAGTCAACTGAGCATCATTTAAACACCACAGCCTACCTGAGTATTGTTGATGATCACCTCCAACCCTTTGCGACCACAGTGTACCCATTTTATTGTACCCAGTTTAAAATAAACCCAGTTTATTGTACTCAAAAAGCCTCCACAGTCACCAGATCTCACCTTTGAGATGTGATGAATCAGGAGATTCATGTCATGGATGTTGTACCAATATATCTGCATAAACTGTGTGATGCTGTTGTGTCAATATGGACCACAATCTCTAAGGAATGTTTCACTCCCTTGTTGAATCTATGCCAGGAGGAATTACGGCAGTTCTGAAGCCAAAAGTGGGTCCAGGCCAGTACTAGCAAAGTGTACTTCATACAGTGTCCAGTGAACATATATCACTACATGTATGTCATCCTTATATGATGCTGGGCAGCACTGGTTTTGAGTAGGAGCTTTTTGCTGTGCCTTAAAGCTCCAATTGCCTACTCAGCATCCTTAGTTGAAAGGATGCATACATATAAAGTAAAAAAAAAAACAAAAAAAATTTTTTTTTAACTGTAACATTTACAAAAACAACAAAGACTAAAGAAGAATCTTTTTTGTAGATACTTTTTTTACTCTGACAGTCACAACAAGGGCATGTTGGTAGAATATGTGGACTTTCTCTTTAATATTTAATATATAAATATGTAAGTTATCTTTTATTTTATAAAGCTTATCTTTAGTAATCCTCCATATTTAGATAAAATTTGGAGTACTTGCCAAAATTAAGAATACTTTGACCACACTTTAATTAATATTACATTTTTAATGCTTTCAACTGAATTTCTTTTCTTTTATGTTTATATCTCATCAGGCATGATGTGGATGCGTCAGTTTTCTGACTTGGACATGAACCTCAGGCACACTTGTGAGCAGGGCGATCGTCTTCAAGGCTACGGCTGGCTCATGCACGATGGCCTCACGTTTGGCGTCCAAGAAATCCGAGACAACGATTTCACGCTGACCACCGAGTTTGCTAAGAGGATGGGAGGGGATCATGGAGGAGACTGGACATGGAGGGTCACAGCCAAACAGCATGTGAGTAATAACTTTGCATGGCAACAGCTGTTCTCTTACATGATCAGAAGCAGCTGATAATATTCTGTCATTTAAGTTTATATATTTTAAATGTATTTGTGTTTTTCCACTGGTGATTTTTATGTTGTTCTTCAACCACCAGAGCTCTGCCCCCCAGGCACCAGTCATTTCCCTGATGTTTTACGCAGCTGCAGACGCGCAGGGCTCGCTGCAGGCTCACGTAGAGGAGAGGAATCGCCTCGCTTCCATCACCGGTTTCTCAGAGGAGCTCGGAAACTTTAAGATCACTTTCCGAAAGCCTGTCACTGGGGAGTTATCCAGTGCTAAATATGCCACGTGAGTATATGAGTCCAAAAGTGAATGAGAAAAAAATAGTACACAAAGTACAAAGGCAAAGAAGTTGGAGAGAACATACTTTTAAGAGACTGCTCAGAATTATCAGGGTTAAGGATATGCATCAAACAACAGTGGTTGAAGCTTTAATAAATATAGTACAGCTGCCAAAAAATCCACTTATCAGTCAGTGATGTAAGGTAAACCTCAATAGAACAGTGAAAACATCCTCTCGTGTAGTAGCCAGGAGTCCTAAGTCAGCAAACACAAATGAATTTCTAGTAGAGAATCATGACTTGAATGAGCCGTAACATTTTAATTATGTTGCACCACCTTGGATGGTGTATTGTAGTGTGATGTAGAGTGATCCTAATCATTACTAGAGTACCTAAAAAAAAAAACAACAAAATAAAAAAATCCAACCACTAGATGTCAGCAGATGAAGATTTTCAGACTTAACGATATAAGTTTTCTCAACATTGTGACATTTATTTTAGCTGAATATGTACAAAACATTTTACAACTAATACAAAATAAACAAAAGAAAACACCTAATGTAGTGCTGAAACAGCAGATGATATTAGTGCAGTGAAGGTGTCGTTCACATCAAGAAAAACTGTTGTTGCTTTTTATCGAGTAGATGAGGACTATGCTAGCTTTCTGCTAGCAGCATTTATATGGAGAAGCAGTATTTTGCACTTTGAAGAGGGCCAGATATGACCAGCATAGCATATGGCAAGGTACAGTATACACAGATAGAAATGATAAGAATTGTATACAAACTATTCCAGTGAATAACTGTGGGAAGGGGCGTGATGTCGTTCTATTGTGACAGTCTGTTCAATCTCTGAGTCATTAGTACAGCAGGAGATATCAGAAGTTCAGCTAAAGTGTGCTAAATTCAGTTAAGGTTGCTTAATAGTTGTAGCTGAATACAAAATACACTGTAAGGTTTTGTTTTTATTTAACTGATTTGGCACTACACGGCAGTTAACGCCAGCTTCCTGTCTTTTTCAGCTATAACTACCTTCAGACCCTGTCTCCTGGTCTGGAGAAGCTAACTGACATTGTGAAGTACAGTCTGAACCGCAGGTTTGTGTATAGCCCTCCTTCCGGTGAGAAGAGGCATTACATCGGTGTAGACACCTACAAACCCCCCCACCACCAAAACCAACAGAAACCTGCTGACCCGAGGAAGGAAAGCGACTTTGTGGTTTACCAGGTGACTGTTCAGACACCTTTCCAGATTGAGGTTCTGTTTGAATCTGGAAGCTTCCACGATCGCCCCAACCAGCTGGTGGGCTCCATCATGACTCAGGAGCTGGAGAAGAGGAAAGCGGAGTTTGATGCAAAGTTTGAGAAAACTTTTGGCCTTGAGAAGAAAGGTTTTAGCCAGGCATATATTAAATTCGGCAAGGCAGCGCTCAGCAACATGCTGGGTGGAATGGGCTACTTCTTTGGGCAGTCGGTAGTACAGTCGGTCTACAATGAATACCCTCTACTTTATCCCGAAGGTGCTTTATTCACTGCTGTTCCATCACGCTCCTTCTTTCCCAGAGGATTCCTTTGGGATGAAGGCTTTCACCAGCTGCTGTTGAGTAAGTGGGATCCCCAGGTGACGAGGGAGGCCATTGCCCACTGGATAGACCTGATGAATATGGAGGGCTGGATCCCCCGTGAGCAGATTCTTGGAGATGAGGCTCACAGCAAAGTCCCAGCTGAATTTATTGTTCAGCGAAATGAGAACGCCAACCCCCCTACGCTTTTCTTAGCGCTTCAGGAACTTATTGAACAACTCTCATCCAATCCAGACAAGGCAGCATCTCAGCCAACCTTGCCTTTCCTCCGACGGCTCTTCCCCAGGCTCAAAACCTGGTATGAATGGTACAACACCACACAGACGGGGCCCCTACCCAATTCTTACCGCTGGCGTGGACGCGACAAGGACACCAATCTGTTCCTCAATCCCAAGACCTTGACCTCTGGGCTGGATGACTACCCACGGGCCTCACACCCCTCAGCAGATGAGCGTCATGTTGACTTGCACTGCTGGATGGCATTGTCCTCAGGCATCATGGCTAAAGTAGCTCAGCTTCTGGGCGAACCCCATGAAGACTACCAGCTCTCACACAAAGTGCTCAGTGACAACGGCCTGCTCAGTGAGCTCCACTGGTCAGAACAACACCGTGCTTTCAGTGACTTTGGCAACCACACAGAGGATGTATCCTTGCAAAGGGAGAAGGTGTACGTACCTCCAGGACAGCCTCGTCATCAGTTCCCTGTAGCGCGTCTCGTTCGCTCCGTCCGCAGGGCCCCCAAAGCGCAGTATGTTAGTGCTTTGGGTTATGTTAGCCTGTTCCCCTTCTTACTGCAGATTCTCCAGCCCGACTCACCCAAACTGGAGCACGTTTTCCGGGACATGAAAGACTCCAATAAGCTGTGGACACCCTACGGCCTGCGATCACTCTCAAAGTCTGATCCACTGTACATGAAGCGAAATACAGAACACGATGCCCCCTACTGGAGAGGACCCATCTGGATTAACATCAACTACTTGGCAGTCAGAGCCCTCCACTACTACAGCCACACAGAAGGTCCGTACCAAGAAAAGGCAGCTGTTCTTTATGAGGAACTCAGGACTAACATTATCAATAATGTTTATAGACAGTATGTTGAAGCAGGGTATATTTGGGAGCAGTACAATGACAGCACCGGCAAGGGGCAGGGAAGCCACCCCTTCACCGGCTGGTCATCTCTGACCCTATTAATGATGGCTGAACAGTATTGATGCTGTTGATTTTTATCTCATATCTTTTAAGATACTGGCCTTCATTTATCTGGATGTGACTGAAACAGCATTGTGCAGTAAAGTGTAGGGACACAGTCTGGTTGACTATGCCAACAAGATCCAAAATTAGAAATTGGCATGCGGTCACTCTCTCTTGTTTAACCTTTGATCACAATTAAGTGTTTTCACACAAGTATTTTTTTGAAGGGCAGTTTTAAACAAGCCTAAGTGCAGCTACACTGTCTTTGCCAAGTATTTGGAGCCAAGCTCCCTCTAGTGCTTCAGATGCATTTAACTTAATTGTCTGCACCTTCACTGGTCCAGCCTTTAATACGGAAAAAGAAAATGGACATCCATGTTTTTTCTCATGTTTAGCCAACAGCAGTGGGAAGGACAATTTTTAAACAGACAGCTGTTTGCAGAAAAAAAAGTTTCCTGAAAAAGTTCTACGAATTGTGCTTTCACTTGACAAATAAGGGCCATTATCTGTAACTGTGCCATTTTCTCTTTAATCTATCACGTCTTTGATTCTCTGTCTTAATGATTGATTATTTTGACGTTTAATTGTTTAATCAGTCTTTTGGGGGAAAAAAGTTACATTCAGTCTTTTTCAGCATTTTTTTGTTGCCTGTGGTTTGACTGGCAGGGAATACAGCACAGACTGTGAAAAAAATAAATGGTTTAAATATTTTTTTGTCAGAGTGTACTTTATTTTGGGAATACTGGTGCGTTTGCAATATTGGAAACGGTTTGTTTTTTTTAAAATTTTATTTGCTAAGCCTTTAACTGCCATTTCTGCTTGACATCCAACAAAAAGAAAATTACCCTGTTATGGTTGAAACACTGGTGGCTTTATGTCTGCGACTACAAATATACAAATGGGCCAAAAACATTAAAACCATTGACGGCTAATACTGATCATCTTATCACAATGAGACGTCCTGCTGGGAAACAGTAGGTCAGGACCTAGTGTATTCCCGTGGATGTTACTTTAACTACTGACCTAAATGTTGTCGATAAAGCGCACCCTGTCATGGCAGCAGGCTGGTATGCCCCACTACCCCACAAAAACCTCAGAGCTCAGTACAAATAAGAAGCCAGAAGTTGGGCCTAATCTATCCTGAACCACAGTGGGCCGTCCCCACAGCCTACAGGACCCAAACTATAATGAACTACATAATGTTATGCAGCTGGTTTTAATATCGTGGCTTATATATATATATATATAAGTAGTTTTTACACACACACACACAGTTCATTTTTTATTCAAGTATAATCTTAGATTAGTAAAGTTGTTCTCATTGGCAGCAGATGAAATCCCACCACGAGCCTTTTTATCTTCTAAGCTCCAGATCTTTATAATATCTTTGATAATATCGCCCACCCTCTAGGACTGGATATTATCCTAAAAAACACGATTAAGCCTGAGATCTAAGTGTTAATATTTAATGAATATTACACAGTACCACAGAGAGGCCAAGTGTGATTTTCAACCTCAATGTACAGCTTACACAGAAGGCTATCTACTCTTCCAGTTATTGACATAAACTTGTGCTGCAGGTACTTCCTGTCATTGTCAGTCAAAGCCGATGGTAGCATCAACACGCTGTGACCTTATGCAGCAGCCGGTCCGCTTTCTTTTGTCAGATGGCACATTTGAAGGCCTTTTGCTGACGTCAATTTTTTCCCTGTTTTTTTTCCTTTTTTTTTTCTTTTTTTGCATGGTTTCCATGGAGCACAGTTGTTGTGAGGGCTTGGTGCTTAATTAGCCAAGATCAAAGGCATAGAGGAGACATACATGGCAAATTCTTTTCACTCCTTGACATATGTTGCCATACATTCACACACGGGGGCAAAGAGTGGCAATGTTCTTATTAATACTTTGACACCATATATAGAAAACACTGGCGCTGAGAGCACTGATACCGGCTCTCAGTGTGTGTGCAATGACCACTGGGTTGCAGCCTCTACACTTTTATGAATCCTTTGAATGGACTAGATGTGTGGTTGTATAGTTGAAGGCTTAGCATGGTGCTTTAAGGTTGCAGGGCTAAAAATAGTGCAGTTAGCAGAGCGGCAGATAGACTGTGAAGCTGCAGACTGGTAGTCCTGCTGAATGTAGTAAAAGCTACAGTATTAGTATCCATTTTCCCCCCTCGATCTTGTCACTGACAATATGTTTAAGCCTGTGCGCGTCTGCAGAAAGGCTTAAAATTCACATTTTATAATTTTTCACCTCTTGAAACGCTAACTTGACTGAATCGTTGCTGAGTATAGATCACGAAAAAGCCGGCGTATGATTTATCAGTGTGAAATAATTGGCTCCGGGTTCAGTCGCGGAAGACGCAAGCTCGTCGTTTGACCCCTTGACCTGCTAACGCAAAAGCAGAGTATCAAGGGATTTTGGACACAGACGAGCCACATCATCTGCCTTTTTGCTGCTTCTCTCAGAGGAAATGGATTCCACATCCCCTCAATGCAACTACAGTCGAAAATGCATTTATTTCTTTGAAGAGTGCGGACAATCTGTGTGACTAAAGCACTCACTGCGCAATCCATCCCCCTCACCCAGGACCCTTTTTTCACAGTGAGATGGGATAATAGCCAAACAGCATCAGAGCTAACTAATGTGACTGCATAATAAACAGATGAGTCAGGGAGTATTCATTTGCATATCATCCCAACCTTATCAGAGCTTCTATACAGTGAATATTTTGTGATTGCCTGCTGCCGGTGATTCGACTGAGCGAGTGCGGTGAATACAGTGTCCAAAATGCAGCAGCTCTGTGGGGAAAAGGTTTTTTTTTTTCTTTTCTTCCTATGATGGAGATCATTATACATGTACAGAGTAATTATAAAGTTGTCTAATAGCATCGCCTCCCACCACCCCAGCGCACACATAGACACACACATACATGCACACACAGCAGTGACTCCTGTATTGAATGTAATTACTGGGAAGGTATGCTAGAGGGAGCTAATTAATAAGGCATTTGTGAGTGGAAAAGTGGCTTTTTGAATACAGCTTAGCTATCATTTTACTTACAATGGAGTGCTACTTAGAATTAAAGCAGTATAAGTGGATAATTATGCTAATGGATCAATTTGGATTTAAGATATGGTGGCAGGCTGTATTTCTAGATGATCACTGTTCATGCATTACAGCACTACAGTGGCCCTAACACACAGTTTCTGTGCTCATGTGGGCTTGCGTGTTCATATTATTTCACTGCAGATATCAGATGTTTTCTTGTCCTGAGGCCACACACTGCTCTATGTGTGTGTGTGTGAGCGTGTGTGTGTGTGTGTGTGTTCTCCTCTGACACAACTTTTTTTTTTTTTTGCCTTTTTTTTTTTTTTTTTTCTCGGTCCCTGTGTATTCCTCAAGCCTCGTGGCTGTAAACTGCTCAATGGGTCACGTCTCATTAGCGTACTGCATGTTAATGTTGTTGTGGAACTCCAGCTTTGACATCACTGACCACACAGGATGGCGTGACAGCGTTTGTTCTCCCCAACATCAAAAACAGCAAGCCTTCCTCTCATTAGGAGTCATCCTAATTGCTGTTTACACTAAATGGCTTTCAATAAAATTTGCTCTAGGATCCATCATATTCACTTTTACACACAACCCCCCCTCCTCCTCAGAAGCTTGCTGTTTAATACCAAACTTGCCTCAGCCAACATAGGTCTATGTATGTTATGTAAGGCCCACTATAAATAGGTTCACCCGGGATCTTTTGTCTTTACCTGATTCGCTCTTAGCCCAACAGTTTTTATTTCTGGAGAGAGCTGTGGAAGCTAGTGCAATGTAGAGCCGGCCGTTTCCATAGTTACTTTTGTTAGCTGCAAGCTCTTAACATTCTTCATCTGTTTCCTCACATGTCTGCTGTTAGCTATTTGTTTGAATGTGTTTGCATTGCAAGTCTCTGTAATGACCAGTATATGCGCACCAGTGAAGCACCGATAGGAATAATGCTTTCTAATAATTAACGGACGTACATTTTCATACACTTTGTGGAGTCACTTGATAAGAGAAAGAGCAACAAATAGAAATCGGTGTGGGTGCAGATGAGTCAGAGACTAGAATATGCCGACCTATTAACTTAAGTTGGTCAAAAGTACATCCAATTAGTCCCATGTTGCATGATAATGATTTAGTGTAGTGGATGTTATTGAGCTTCAGTCTAAAGGCATCAAATGAAATATAGGTATTTGCGTTGCTTTCTCTTAATTTCATGTTACCTAACAGTATGTGTTTTGTGCGAGTGAAGGAATGCTTCACCTCTGTGGCGATGTTATAATTAAAACAGCAAAAAAAGAAAAAAAATCTTAATATCTTAGCATTTTTTTGTTTTGTTTGTTTGGATTTCTTTTGAAAATGTGCAGGCAGTTAGGTAACACCAGGTGCAGTAGCTGGATCGGGCCCAAGAATCGGACTGTCAGAGAGCCGTGAGCATGGATGCAACAGAGAAGAGGGCAAGGTGGGAGCCATGCGAGTGCAGCGTGTGTGGAGGAGTCTGGGGGCATAGTTAAAGAAACACTGGGGCATTCCGCAATCACGATTGGAAAGCTGGAATATGATTCTCACCCATCCCTGTTGTAGAACCAAAGAGTACAGGCAGGCGGCTGGGGACCAAAGTGGGCGAGTGCGAAAGTATTTTTGGATCGCACGGGAAACCTGCCACACCAACAGCAGCAGTAGCAGCATCGGGGCCTGGTACCGGGCTTCCCTAACCCACTCCCACTCTCAGAGGAAGAGCAGGAGAGAGATGTTCCTTCAAAGACGAACCACGCTTCCGCTGCTTTCATTTTTCTTATTTGTGCTATTTCGCTTTCAATTGCCCAGTGTTTGGATGATGATGTAGTATATATAACTCTGCAGAGCCCCACATGACAGAGAGAGAGAGAGAGGGAGAGAGAATAACGAACTTGGCAGCTGAGGCGAGTATCTTGTATTTATAGAAAGTCGTGTTTCCGGCAGAGGTTTCTGTGGTTTTAGCACTCCCAATCCATTTTTGCGGTGTCTTACGGGCCCCATTGTAGTCAGGTTTAGATTGAAGATGTTCCCTCATCTAACGCCTTGGGGGGGAGATTTGACTGTGAGACGTGTCAGAATGTGATTTGGGGGTGGCAGATGGATTTCTCCTAGCACTGTTTAACCCTGACTTTCGGAGGATTTCTCCATAAATGTTCTGTGCAGTCAGAAGCAGAAGACATTAGCAAAAAAGTACAGCACAGCTCTTGAGGCTGAATATAAATGTGTTATATATACATATACATTTTCACACCATTAGGATGCAGAGAAGGTGGGAGCTTACCTTGTTAATTTTTTAAAAATCTCAGTTCTTTTGTATTTGTCTTGTTGATCCAGTGGAGTAATTTCTGTATAAGCTCTCCAGATCATGGTGGGTTTGAATTGCTTTTTTATTTCAAACAGCAACGACAGCCTCTGCATCTCAGTGGATTTCCTGGTATGGATCAGGTTCGTCTATTATTTACTCTCAAACACTGTGGGCTGCAAAGCTGGTTGACAGGATGCCAAGACATTGAGATTTTCAGGAGTTACTGTACACATCAGGTTCATTTTAAAGCATCAGTTGTAGGTGCAAAATGAACGTCTTCTTTTAGCAAGAAGTAAGGTTGACGTTGAAACTAGAAAGATCCAGTGCTTGAGTCCATAAGTTAGTCCGGATGTCAAACTGTTAAAGTCCGAGAAAATCAAACAACGGTGGAGCTGTGTTGTCCGGAAAATTTAGAATTCATACTGCAAATCCATGGACGGAAAGAATCCGGCAACTAATTTTCAATAACAAGTGAAAGCCATCCACTTATCTGATTTGGCTTAAAACCTGTGTGTGTGCAGGACAAAGGCAATAAATTATATCGATAAGAACAGACAATTATAACAGCCCCTTTGGTCTCTGGGTGGAACACGAGCTCACATTTTTGGGGGGAATTGAAAATTTGAAAAATTAACACTTGCAGATCCCAAATACAAAACAATCCATTGATGAGGCTTTTTTTTTTTCACTAGCTTGACTGAGACCAGAATGGGCACAACACAGCGTGTATGTACATGCCAGGATGTGTTTTTTTGTAATTATGTTTCATGAAGACTCAAACCGTTATCTGGGTTTCATCTGGGTTTCATCTGGGTTTCATCTGTGTTTCATCTGTGTTACTGATTTAAGTTGTCAGTAAAGCAGTGCCTAGATATTCCATTTCTTACAAAAGACATCAAAATAAGCAAATATACAACAGGCATTATTGTCCACCCTAACCTTCATCTCACAGGCAATGATCTCAGAGGACACTCACTCCTTTCTGCCTCTTCAACTCGTGTCAGGCACCCACCTGGCAAGAAAAACTCCCACTGCCTGTCCAGGAGTGAACCTGAAAATAACCCAGCCAGATGCTTCACTTTGACCTAAACATCCAATAAAGCAGTTGCAAGGTTACAAATGAGTTAACATAGACTTACTATGGTTTTTTTCTGTCAGAGTAGGTCTGATATTATCAGGACACTGCTATTTTTTTTCACATGGAGAGACTGAACGCTATAAAATATAGAGTGTATTTCATGGAAAATGTTAGCAGCGTGACTTTGAGCACAAAAGTAAAATCAATTGGGCCACCACTGTGGTCTAGACTGAAAATATCAAAAACTTTTATATTATACTCTTCCTCAGTGATCCCTTGACTGATGATTTAGAGCTGCCAGCAGGTTTTTACTTTTTTTTTTTTTTTTTTTTTTTTTTTTTTTTACCTTTTTCCTGAAGTATCTTCACATTTAATAGAAGACGTGCAGCGAAAATTCCTATAAATATTCATGATTGTCCGGTGACACATCTTAATGGCTTTGATTATCCTCTGACTTTTCCTCCAGTCTAACCGTGAGGCTGACATTTCTGCACTGTGGATAGATTTACCAAGAAATTTGCTACACATGTTAAAGCCCCCCCCCCCCCCCAACAACACAAATT
>VVHJ01014018.1:9117-19954 GCA_015107715.1 Tylochromis polylepis | reverse complement strand
TTAAAGCCCCCCCCACCCCCCAAGCAACTCCAGTGTAGCAGGTCCAGATTTTAATTGGTCTTGCTCTTCATGACAAAAGAAGTGCAATTGTGTTAATTGCTCGGTAGCAAATGTTTGCATTTTAGCGTGCTTAACCAAATTTTGCAACTCCGCCGCCATCTTGAAACATCTGCAGGGAATTACTTGTGCAGGTATTTTGAAGGATTGTTCAAAATTTATTTCAGTGGTCACGGAGATGTAAAAAAAAAAAAAAAGTACACATATTATCAGTCGAATCTGACTGGAAAAGAAAGTAAAAGTTTAAGAAGTTTGCTGACTTTGCCTCAAAATAATGTTTTAAAAAGTGTTTCTGTGGAAGTTTTAACATTATCTTTCCCATACATTTCACTTCAGGAGTATTTGAGTGCCATGCCTCTGATATAGCTCTCACGTCTCTTATTTCTGTCTAGGCTAAAATGTTGGACAGGATTTCATGTAATAATAGTAATATTGCCATTTTCAGTGTGTCAACATTTAGTCCAAAGCCTCACAGCCTTAGCAGGGCTCTGGACTTCACGAAGGCAAGAGCTGAAGCAGAAGTAGGGGCTTAGTGTTTGCTTGTCTGTTTGTTCATTTATCTGTCTGTTTTCAGGAGGATAAAAAACAAAACAGAAAACTGCCAAGCAGACTTTCATGAACCTTCGTGGGGAAGTGGAATATGAGCAAAGAGTCCATTAAATTTTAGGGCAGTTCTGGTTCACTCTTTTTTAAACCCTTTGTCACCCAAATATCACATGGGCTGTCTGGACTTATTTTGTAATTTTAGCTGTAAAAGTACAAAGTAATTCTCATATTTCAGGAACCATTTGAATTTCCCCTGTAGCCCAAAATGGTTGAGGAGCTCTGGTAATGTGAAGCGCAAAATCTAGGCGGAGCTGATTTTTCTGTCTGTATTCAGACATCAGTGCCTTGTGAATGCTTTGTGCTACCACGATACACCGAATATCCCCGCAAAACTCGTCTTCTCTTCTTTCCGAAAGCATTTAAATTTTGTCACTAGCACAACGGAATTACGGTTATTTGAAGAGCGCTTGTAAAATGGGCCCTCCACTGGGCTGATAGTAAAAAGATGGGTTAAGACGGCAAAACAGGGCACTTGACTTGGCAGAGGATGTGCTCCATGAGCGCCCTTCTAGTTTAAATGTGCCCTGTCGTGTTTATATGTCAGACTGACAGTCGTGCAACGCGCTCGTGAGCATTTTATCTGGAAGTTTATTAGCACACTGATGGCACTTGGTTAATAAAATAGCAATGATGCCAGACCTTAAGGTTAGAAGACAAATTAATACATTAGCTAAATTAGAATGTACTACAGCTTGAGCTTGTTATAGGTCAGCACTATATTAAAGCATGTTCCACTTGTGCTTTACTGAAACTATCCATTTAGCAGAAGTGCCAAGACATCCTTTCATTAAAGCAATGTTTCATCTTCTTTCCATTGCCAGCACTTTGAACCTCTTTTGAAGTCAATATCTTATTAAAACAGAGAAGTTCTACATTCTTTCTCTGCCTAGCAAGCCGTTCCCTCAGAAACAGGTGCATTTTGTCTCACAGTGTTCAGATGGAAGGGAATAAAACAAAGGCTTTCATTTAACTTTCACAGGTATGGAGTTACCTCTGCGCTATAATGTCAGTAAGTGCTAACATTACGTAAATCCATTACTTAGTCCCTGTGCTGTGGCATTTTATGGAGGAGAGAGGTTAGCCACACTGCAGTTATCATAACAGCATCCCGTGATCTGAACTCTGTGTGATCAGATTGGTTTTAATAGACTCTGGATTACTTGGAGGCAGTTCCTCAAAGCTAAACATCTCTGGGCCTAGAATTAGAGTGCATAGCTGAGGTGAAAACGATTTGTTCCGGAGAATGTCACCGCTGCAATGAAAGAGCTTATATGCTATTATCATACCCTACCTTAAAAAGATGACAGGGTAGCGACTTAGAGATCCTTTGATACATTTTCTAGCGCTCAGTATTGATGGAGATAACATAAAATTTGAGCTGTCTAGCATGAGCGGGCTGTTTATTATGCCTAATAGTCCTTTTTGCATTTGTGCTACAGTAGACACAGTAACTTTTATTCCATATAGTCCACAATCTCTCTTACCTTCGGTTAATCTCACCTGTAACAAAACACACTTAGAGTCAGGTGGAATGGTCTGAGATCTGAGCCCTTGCAGTTGTCTGTTGTATGAGAAGGAAGCAGCTTTCTGGGTTTTTCCTTTCCCTGCCTTGTTAGATTTTTGCTTGTGTACAGCCACGTGCATTTGTGACCCCGTGTTGCTGGCTTTAAAAAGTCAAATTAAAGAGCGATTTCCCTTTTCTAAGATTGCTTCATTTGAATACGTTTTAGCCCTAAAAATTACACAGTGCAGTAGATAGAAGTTTGAGAAGTCTGCATAATTTTAGGAGGGTCCCTGTCCTTTCCTCTCTCCCAGGCGTGTTCCCTATTTTGTCCATCTGCTTTTATAAAAGCTAAAATACCAACAGACACTCAGCGCCCACTTTATTACCTGGTCAGCCTGTGCTGTTTAATGCATCGCTTTACCATTAAGGGTACACAGCATTTAGTGATTGGGCTTTTGAATAAGAGGAGTTTCTGTTATTCTGACCCCTCATGCACAGAATGTAAATGGGAAGGACAAAATATAAGAAACACTTTTTATTATAATGTAGCATTATGAATAGCATTTCATGTCGAAAAACATAATCTTCTTCTAACCTCTTAAATACCTTTGATGATTGATTCATGTTTTTTTTTCTTCAGTATACTGGCATGTAGATTATTTTGTGAATTGTAATTTGCTTTCTATGGAAATTAAATACAATATTAGTGCAGATGTGTGAAGTACTTTTATACTTAAAGCTTAACAAGGCATCTTACCTGAGAGACTCAAATCTTGCCATGAATATTATGGTCGTACAGAGGCTTAGAGTATCGCTTATGCGGTTTAATGCTGTACATCTCAGAGCTCTGGGCCTCCTGCTCATGTAAAAGAAATGTTATCTGTAGAGATAAAAGCTTCACGATGTTAATGGAAATGAATGATTTCGGTATGAATTCCTCTGCGGGCCATAGGATTGATTTTAAGGGAAATAATGCAATTCACCTAAATAGAGACAGACACGAAGCATTCAGAGTGAAGTGAGTGAAAAAAAAGAAAAAGTAATGACTTTTTGCTGGTTCATGTGTGATTACACGGCCGAACGCTGCACCGTCGCTATCCGTGGTCCTGAACCTCCGAGCTGAGCCAGAGGTCTGCTGCAGACTGCAGCGTCCTATGAAAGAGTATCGACTTTTTGTAATAGGAAGTGTGACCACGGAGTGCACCCGGCAACAGATGCGAAAGTGAAAAAAAATGCTTTGGGGGGGTTGAAATGTCATGTGAACAGTTGGGTTCAACCACTGAACACCTCAGGGGTGTTATCGACTCCCTTCAATGCTTTTAAAGGCCAAGGGTTCGCTCAGACCGGGCTGTGCTGTTATTCGCCTGATAGAGTGAGCGACCACAATTTCCAGCGGCACCTCGAGAGGAAGTGAATTTGTGAAAGTAAATCTAAGCAGTGGACCGTCTGGAAGGAGAGTTCAGTGCATTACTAGAAACATCCAGATCATACAGTCTGCACCAGACACGAGGCTCGCAAAAAGGACGGTGTCAGCCGAGGAAAAAAAGTACCTGAATAGGTGTGCATAGGCTTGTAGTATTTAAAGCGTCTAGTGATATTTGTACCCCGTGTCACAGCATATGAAACCAGTCTCATTCATTTCAGGCTTTAAATAGAACAAAGACTCGATTAATGTGATTGGTTACACCTTTAATATGCTACATTTTACTTTATATACATTTTTGTATTCCTGTGTTATATCTGCTGGGCTGCATGCACATTATTTCCTACTAACCTCGCACATTTAGGCGCATTTAAACCTCCTTTATGGCCTGTTAGGTCATGTAACTGATCGTGTTTTATAGTATTTAGTATTCTGTATTGCATGTCACGTGTAGTTACTGCAACAAATCAGACATTTCTGTCTTTTAAGCTCATAGCCCCAAGTTGGAGTAACTATTTTTTACGCCTCCTTAATTGGTATCTGCGTCTCTCTCGGCTTCTAAACAAGAGGAATAACACTCGTTTGCGTGATCTGGTCCACTCTCATTGACACGCACAGCCAAAACAAATGGGCGGATGGACTGTGGAGCCCTTTTGGCCTTGTTTATCTTCAGTGTGAAATTTTCCACGGAGAAGAGGATTTTATATGTCAAGATTAGCTTCACTTTCATGACATTTTAATTAAAACGACGATTCGTTTATGTGGAAAGAAAAAGGCATCATTATTAAGGAACACTGGCCGCCACTTGTTGCAACGTCAGACTCCCATCTCTCCGGTATGGGAGGAGGGAGGATTTGAGGGGAGGTGGGGACACCGTCACATCCTCTGTCCATATATGGGCATGAAGTTTACACGCAGCGGGGAATCCTCTCACTGGAGCTGATGAATGGGGAGGAGGGCCGAGGGAGCTGCCAAAGTGTATATAAGGAGAGAGAGGGGAAGTCGCTGATGTGAAATCCACAGCAGGCAAATACCTACCGAGGAGCAGAGACGAAAAGGAATACCGTTAATTGCTTTTTTTCCCTCCTTTTGACCACAGACCACTTTGGATCATTTGTTGAAAACCATCAAAAAGGAGGGTTGAAAGAAAACAGGCATCTGTATTATTTGTTTACCCCCTCCCTTTTTTTTTTACCTTTTTTATTTCCTTCCCTGGGAGAGACGGACTTTTAAGTGCATCAGTATGTTGAACAATATGGATTTGAATGCGAAAGATTCTTTCTACCCTCAGTTTGAGAATTGCAACAGTTCTTCCTTGGGGATGGAAAACAGCGTGCGGAAAGATAACCAGGAGGTGTATGTCGATGCAGAGCGGGGGGTACCTGCCCAGTTTGGCCACGGTGAGTTCGCATGTTTGCACTGTCGATAAATCTGCATGCATGACCGTTTAAAACGTAGAAGATGATTATTACCGGAAAGCGATGAGACTTTATTTTCGGGGCACTCCTGTATGCTCTTTATCGGGGGCAAAATACGCACGGATGTTTATGTAACGCAGATTTTTTTTCCCACACCCCCCACCCCTACCAATCGCTTAAATTCCACTCATTTTAAAAATCCAATTATAAAACACTCGCGGTTACAAAGTTTCCTCTCTTTCTAATTCCACAGAAGGAACCCCTGGAACTCTCAAAACCGAAGCTTCCAACTCAGAATTCGCTTTTAACCCCTGCGAGTGCCCAAAAGACACATACACCCCCTCCTCGCTCGCCTACTCCGGCAGTTTCTATGTAGAGGCATCTCAGGGAGCGCCGTGCAGCACCGAAACACTCCTCAACATGATCACTGAGATTGTGGGCATATCCACGCTGCCGCTTTCAGAAGTGCAACAGAGCGGCAACAGTCGGGGAACTTATCCGTCGCCTGCGCCGCTGGACAGCAGCAGTGGTAATTTTGGAGACCCCGGGTCCAAGAGGCAGTCCTACACGTGCTCCGGACCCACTCCTCCTGTGTACTCTCCGGATCAGACGTGCTCGAGGTATCCCGACGAACAGGCCGGCAACCAGGTCCAAGACCCGTCCTCTTCCCAGCTCAGCTTCAGCTCGTCCAGAGCTCCAAACCAGAAGAAGGCTGAACCAAAGTCAGAGGCTGCTTCTTTCCCTGTTGTGGTGAAGAATGAGTTTGAGAGCAGCTGCTACGAGTGGGGGACCCTTAATAAGTCTGACTGTTTGGAGACCAGTTTCCAGACTGAAACCTTCCCGATGTCGAGCGATTTCCCCCCTGACCAGCAAATGGATGTAAAGGAACTTTTAGACACGTTCCCTCCAATTTGTCCCAACCCGGAGATGGAGTTTAAAGTGGAGGAGGGCATCAAACAGGAGCCGTGTTTCTCTGACACCTGCTCTCAGAGCTACTCCAGTCCTATGTACAATAATTACCTCCCACCCCCGCCGATGGGCCTCTCCTCTAACCTGAAACCCTTCCCAGAACCTCCACAGCCATCTAATCAGTGCGATTCCTTATACACAACACCAACTTTACCGAGCACCATAGACTCCATCCTCTACTCTTCCTTGCTGCCAGATTCATTTGCCCAAAGTTACACCGCCCGCGCGGCGAAGCCCCCCAGGGCCAGAAAGAGCCCCGCCGCCTCTCATGGCCCCGCCAAAGAGAAGCCCTTCACCTGCCCCATGGAGAGCTGCGACCGGCGCTTCTCTCGCTCGGACGAGCTCAACCGACACATCCGCATCCATACAGGCCACAAACCTTTCCAGTGCCGCATTTGTTTGCGCAGTTTCAGCCGTAGCGATCACCTCACCACCCACACCAGGACTCACACCGGGGAGAAGCCGTTCTCCTGCGACGTGTGCGGCAAACGTTTTGCCCGCAGCGACGAGAGAAAACGGCACGGACGCGTACATCTGAAACAGAAGGAGAAAATGGAAATTAAGCCACAGGTGACCACCGGCGCGTGGCCGTTCACTCTTCCCGAGGGGATCTGAAGACCAGGCCGCGTGCCTACACATATAACATGTTAGGATCTTTCCGTCTTGGAAGATAAACCAGCTGACTACAAGTTGATGTCTGAGTTGGTCTGACTGGCGAGCCAATACCTAACGTAAGAGGTTTTTGCGAATATTAAGAGTTTTTGAGGAGCAGAGAAGGGGGAAGAGGACTGCTTCGGCCTTATTGCAGGCTGCTGATGCTGCTGACTATTATGCAAAAAAGAAAAAAAGTGCATAAGTTGTAAAAGTCGGTAAACAGATCAACAATTAACTTGTTGCTGTTACTGTCAGTAAAGCCAAACCTCTCCGCCCTGCATTGCATGACTGCTGTTCAGCACCTCCTTCACCTGGACAGCTCCAACTTCCATTCGCCTCTCACACTGAATGGATTGCACTTACAGATTATTAATATCTCCATTTAAGATTCTTATTTTCTGCTTTTAGCATTCTTAGAGCAATTGTTTGGACTATGTTTCTTAAAAATGCATGTTTATGTCAGTGTTTTTTTTTTCTTCCTTTTGGCTGGAATATCAACCACTGTCAAGGTACCCGTTCACCCCACAGTGAGGGGTTATTGACATGAATGTAGACTAACATATTTATGGCTCTGACCATAAAGCTGCCCATCTTTGATCAGATTTAGTGTTTGTTTATCTTCTTATCATTATGCTGTCAGTGTTTTTTGTCACTGGTCTTTGTGTTGTGTTACAATTGTTTGGATTATTACAGTTGTGAAAGATATATCATAAATGGAAAATAAATATATTTGTATTACTGTACTTTCTTTGTATTTTTATAGCCAACTGTATATTTTACAAGTATATTTGAGCGTCCTTTTTAAGGTGAATTGTATTCTAAATCATAACTAATGTCTTGGTTTTTGAGGGCTATTGTTTAGTAATACACTATTTTAAATGTTACAATTTGATATCAGAAATCTTTTCGCACTTCATCCCATTGTTGGTACGATGAGAGTTATTTCATTGAATTGTTGATCTAGATTTTAAAAAAGGGAATGTACTCTAGTTGTGGTACGGCTTTTCAACTCAAGCCATTTTACAGTATGTACAGAGGTATGTTTATTTGAGCTAGGAAAAAAAACCTAGCAAATCATATTTAAAAAGGAAAAAAAAACATTGCTTTTAAGTAATCAGGTAGCACACATTGCTGCGAGTTTCTGTAGACTTTACCTTGGCGATGAAAGGTTTTTTGACTCCTCGTATCTTTTGCTGGAGATACTGTGTGCTGAAAATGTTCACACTTTAGCAAAAAAACATGAAAAAAAACCCCAAAATAAAACAAAAAAAATGTTCAGAGTTTGGTGAAACTGTCACCAACAGGGTACTGCAAAAAGTAATTTAACTTGCCTTAAGTTATATTAACTGTTCAAGTAAAGATTTTGTACATACACAGTTTCTACAATACTTTAAATTAATATCGATGTTGTTATTTTTATGAAAAGTTTATGAACAAAAATAAAATTTTCTGGAAGCAGCAAGTTTCTCGTGTGTGTGGTTTGGAATGATCTCACTTTGCTCAATGGTATCGTGCGCTGTCGAGACCCCCCATCGGAGCATTCAGATGAGTGTGTCTCTTTCCCAAAATAAACATTATAACGGCTCCCCGTGGCACCACACTGTAGCCCTAACATTAGACATCGCAGTTCTGCCCTGTGACTCATGAGGCTCAAACACATTATGGTGAATACTTCACCCTGAATCCCCGTTGACTTCAAAAGATTTTCTCATGATGTGAACGCCACGTGTGCCACGGTAATCTTGTGAAAAAGGACATTTTCTTGCCATGTCAATGAGATGATCTCAAGCCCTGCATTCATTCATTCCTTTATTCATTCATTTGCCCCTTTTTCCTCTTTTTTTGACTATATAAGGATATTAATTTCAACCCAGGTGCTGAACACGATCATATTCTATTATCGTGATTTTGTTTCTTTTTGAATAACGCTGGAACTTTAGCCTCCTCTTGTCAAAACTTCCCATTGCATTCCTGTAAGTGCAGGTAATAATCTTTGTGCCTTCAGACCTTTCTACAAGAAAAAGGAAAGAGTGACTCAAAGCTGTGGTGAAAGCCGTTTTTTCTTTTTGTAATCTTTAGAGTGTTTTTTTTTTTAAAGCAGCACTCTCTAAAGAAGAGCGCATTGTACGAGCAATGCTTAAAGGAAAAGCAAATATGACACGGTTTTGCTCTACTGTTTATATGCATACGATTTTCAGAGCCATTTTTCAACATGTCAAAATCTCACAATCTGTCACCGCAAACCATGGAGCCATCCATGTATGAGGGTCTCCGCGGTGGTACACTGCACTGTGACGCAGTTGGCTGGCAGATCACTACTTTGCATGCCCACGGCAGTGCGCAAGTGCCTGCGTTGTCTGTGGCTGACAAACATACTGTAGCAGTGTGGAAATGCAAGCTGCCACACGGAGCACTGTGAATAGTATGTACCCATCCTCTCCTGTCTATCACTCATCCTTGCTTACAATAGCGTGTGGCCCAACCGGCATCGGCCCGCTTGTCCATGTTGTTTTAGTGGCAAACATTGTCCAGTGATGGCTGGTTGAGGTTTTTGAATTGCGGCGATGTGCAGTCACGGTGACCATTATCCAGACACTTGAAGACTGAAGAGTTATTGAACTGTGGCCACTGATGGAATTTCTGCAATTGTGCGTTTGTAAGCTCAAATTCCCATTTGCATACTGTAAATGGCTGATGTATTTGCAGCATGCGAGCCCGGTCTCAGCAGTGGTGCCTTTATTGAATATGTTTAGTATGTTGTAAGCCTTCCTAACAAAAGACATAAATCAGTTCTTTTCTGCTGACTGATGTGTGTGTTGTTTTTTTTTTAAACTCCTGTAGATATGCATAATTGCTGAAGCCATTAAGTAATGGTGCAGGGAGGGCACATGACCGCCACAGAGTACCATGCTTTCTAAGAACATGGACCACTGTGAATTGTAGCACATCAAGTCCATTAAATCCTTGCCAGGGCATTACTAATGCAAACATGTTAACAAAAACTGTTGCACTGTGTCAGGGGTGGGCGGTGGGGGGGGGGTTTAGTTTATCCAAGGTAGCACGTCTGTGTGACTAACTTATTCCATATGTGACCAAGGAGAAAACCATGAACTGATGTGATTTTACTCCCTTATTGTCTCATCCAATTAATCGCTTGATGTAGGATTGCTTCTGGATAAGTCAATGGTACTATTTATCTGCTGCACCAAATGAGTACTTTGGCTCAGGATTAAAAAAAAAAAAATCCTTAAAAATGACAGCGAAGGATTAGATAGGCCCAAATTCTGAGGATCAGTGTCACTACAGGATGATTTGTACTTACATGTTCATTACTTGTAATCACCAGCTTTCTCTTTTTTCCCCAATTGGCACATAGCAGTTTGTTTTTTATACGTCATTTGTTCTTCATACTCTTTTTCATCATGCAACAACACACTGACCTCCATTAGTTCTATATGATGATATAGGCTAGTAAGCATCCCACCAGCCCCCTGAGTGTGAAGCCCTTCCAAAGCTGTACTGCCATTGAATGTCTGAAGCCTATCTTGAGTGGGACAAGTACAGCTCCAGTTGTCTCTGAAGAGTCCAACATCCCTTTTATCCATGCTTGAACTCCAAACAATTCTGCCTCTACAACAATAATCCAATAATGACATTCAGAATGTATGAAAAGGAATTTATTTGCGTATATGAAGGTTCAGAAGCAGTTTCATTGGTTCAAGCTTCAGGTATCAGGTCACCTCAAGTACCTATTAATAATCACAGTCCTACTTGAGACGGTCTATATGGCCACACAGTCTCATTCGCTTGTGGATTGATCTATTGTGGGGTAATCACCACATAATTTTATGCGCACCTTTAAAATGTGCACCGGGGCACGTCACGGTCCTTGGGGTGGGCTCGGTAATCAAGGTCCATAATCGCATGGCAGTAATAGCAATCAGGCTTAGCAGATTAATTCCTCGGATCGTACATCAGCCAGTCAGTCCTGTATCTGATCACGAAGAAGGGTGTAGGTGGTCTGGAGAGTGCAGGTGATTAAAAAGAAGAGAACCTTTGCAGTGAGAAGGTGCTTGTTATGCAAACATTTTAAAGTGCCCAATTCTTTTCCCTTGCTCTGGCTCCAAAATTCTTCATTTGTATTACTGATCAGGCGAAGCAGAAAAGTGAGGGGGGGGGGGGGGGGGAGATTTTTTTTTTTTTCCC
>VVHJ01014017.1:13457-28486 GCA_015107715.1 Tylochromis polylepis | reverse complement strand
ACTACCCCCAGCATTCGTCTGCATATTGAAAACTCAAACATAAAATTTTTTGTCTTTCCACCTCAGAATCCAAACTCGCCAAGAAGATCCAAATCATTCAAGCATAAGAATAGTAAGTAAAAAGCAAGATTTTAAATTTCTGCTGGAGCACGTCTGTATGTAATCAGAAGATCTTTAAAACAGTGCAGCTTTGCTATATGCTGTCATATGTATACTCTTATTTAAATTACCCACAGATCACTTTATAACAGCAGATACCAGAGTGAATCAGCATATAGAATCATTTTCACATTACAGTATATGAAAAATGTTTTATTCTGTCCTTATATTGTTGTGGCTGGACGTATTATGTTTTCAGGTTATGTCTATCTGTCAGTATAGTCCATACTGTAGTGGTTTACACATTTGCCTAACAAGCGAAAACTCCTCAGTTCGATCGCAGGAGGAGACACAAATCCCTTTGAGCTTGCATCAAAAAGAAAAACTAAATCTGCCAAGTCAGGCTTGCGGAGCTGCCCGCTGTTGTGACCCCTTATGAATAAGGGAACAGCCAAAAGTAGCTGCTTCTTCTACGTGCCTATCCTCACGAATGTGATTTCAAAGCCAAAATTACACAAGAATTCCTCCTTTAAACACAACATGCCCTAATAATCTCTATCTAATAGAAAAAACATGAAGTGGTGAATTTTATTATCCCAAAGCTCAAGTACGTGGTAACATCCTCTGGTTTTATTAGCCACTATTGATGAGTATAATTCAACAGGAAATTATGGTCACATATTGAAGTGTTAAAGGTGTTTGGCTTGTGTGGTTGCTATAAAGGTATCCTGTGTTGCTTTCTCTATATTTGTCACAGTCAAGACTTTATAAGATTTCTACTCCACCATAGTATGATGTGGTAGAACATTTTGTTCTGTATTCTACAGAACAAATTTCACTTCACAGCGTAGCAACATGATGCAGGTTTTTCTGCTCTTATCTGTCAGTTAAACTCTTGTTGATATCAGGCTTTGTGTACTGGTATAAACTGATAATGGTGTACAACGTTAGCAGCTAGTAAAAAGAAATATAAAAAATAATAAATTTATGTTAGCATGTTATAAAAATAATTCAAAATACACGTACTGGCCACGTTATTAGATACATCTTTCTTGTGCTGGGTTGGAACCTCTTTTGCTCACAGAACTGCCCTCATGTTTTGTGGCACAGGGGTCAACAACATGCTGGAAACATTCCTCAGAGATTTTGGTCCATATTCGCCTAAAGTGTGCCAAGAAGCTATTTCCCACACTCTTACACTGCCACCAGAAACCTGAACAGTTGATACAACCCAGAATGGATCCATGCTTTCTTGGGGGTTTTTTGGGGTTTTTTAAGCATGTTGCAGCAAAAACGAAGCCTCATCATACCAGGCAATGTTTTTCCAACCCTCTATTGTCCAATTTTGGTTGGCCAATGTGTATTGATGTGTCTCAGGTTCCTGTTCTTAGCTGTCAGGAAGGGCACCCGCTGTGGTCTTCTGCTGCTGCTGTAGCCCATCTGCTTCGAGGCTCAACATGTGTGTTCAGAGATGCTCTTCTGCATACCTTAACTGTATTGTGGTTATTAGTATACTCCAGATGTCTGGTATCAACGAGACATTTTCACCCATAGGACTGCTGCTCATTGGATATTTTCTCTTTTTCTTTAAACCTCACTTAAATAATCTTTTTTCCCTATTCTGAGGCTCAGTTTGAATTTAAGCAGACTGTCTTGAGCATCTCTACATATCTAAATGCACCTAGTTGCTGCCATGTGATTGGCTGATTAGATATCTGTGTTAACAAGCAGTTGAACCGCTGTACACAATAAGCTGTCTGGCGCGCGTATACTTTAGAACCAGTTGTAGTATAGTAATTGAGACACTAAACACCAGTTGAAATCAATTGTGTCTGGACTGAAGCATGAATAAACAAATGGCGTATCTGTTCCTCTAGGCATGATGGGTCCCAGACGTCGTATGGAGAACCAGGAGAGCCCGCGCATGCTGATGAAAGACGAGGCATTCTCTCAATAACACAAACACACATTCTCTCACCATCGTGTGTGTGTGTGTGTGTGTGCAGACATGCACACAGAGACACGGTCACGGGACGACCAACAACACTTCAACTTTGGTTCTTTATGTTGTGAAATGACTGGACGTTGATGTTAAAGGCAACGTTTGTGGTGTTTGCTGCTCTGCAGAAGCAGTCCAGAACTCCCAACCTTATACTTGACAAATTTATTTTTATTCAGAAAATCATTGTACCAACACCTGTTTTGTTTTTTGTTTTTTTAAAAAAAAATCATTTTCTGTAGTTATCATTTTCGACTGATACTTGTCACCAAATATGATTTCACTGCACAGATGTAAACTATGGTTTAATTCATTCAGAGACAGTGTATGCATACAGTATTTTTTTTTTCCTTTTCCTAAAATACAGAAATGATTACACAGTGGATGTCCTTATATTACCTCACATTTTACAATCTCATTCTTTGAAAAGAAAAAAATAATGTCAAAGACAATCATTGCTAATGGATTGTCTTTTATTTTCACCTTTCACTGTCCGAATGAGTTCTCAAACAGAATTAAAAGACAAGCATCTCTGTCATTCACCTGTGGAAACTTGTTTCACAATGTTCAGTACGTGAACTCCTTAAGTGTAGAAGCAGGTATTTGCTGCAGAAAGCAGGTCGTTTCTTCTTCTTCTTTTTTGTTTTTTTGGTGGATAGAGTTGCTTGTTTTCTAGCATTGAAATATGTCTTTGTATCATGTGTTTACATTGTAAAGGGTTACATATGTCCTTGGTGTGATGTGATAGTGTAAATATTCTAATAGTTGAATTGCTGCTATCATGGCTCAGTTTGTTTCATCTGTCTAGCATAATAAATGATTTGTTATCTGTCCTATGGGTTCGCATTCGTTTTAACAATTAACAGTATGGAAATACAAAACAGCAATCAAGTACATAGAAATAATGACTAACTGACCAACAGGGGGTGCTGTTGATCAGATGATGTAGACCTGCTTCTGTTGCTGGATGTGACGCTTAAATATGACCTTGGTTAGTGTGGTTGTAGGTCATATTCTTAGAAAACTGTCATGCTGTAAATACAGCCATGTTCATACAGTTCAAGCTTCTTATTCAATTCATTGTGCCAAGGGGGAGCTGATAATGTTGTTTTTATGTAGCCATCCTAAACTCTGAGCTACAGTACAGGCATTAATTTAGCCCATAGGTTAAAAGATTTTGAGGGTTCACCTTTTATGCTGGTACTTCACATAATCCACAGCAATGTGCAAAAGTCCTGAAACACCCCTAATTTCTTTATATTTTTGCTTCCAAGGAACCCAAAAGTGGTCTTGAGCAATAGTTCTCTTTCTGAAGGTCTTTCAAAGTTTTTCTTTAGAAATTGGCTGCTTTTTCACTCGTATTCATATTCAGTCCTTGTACCTGACCATTTTCAAGCATTAAAAAGGGCATTTAACTCAAGGGAGGAACCAGGTTTTTTTTGTTTTGTTTTTTTTTGTCTACACATACCAGACAACTAAGCAAAGGACCAATTGTAAACCGGCACTTTTTTAAGCACAAAATATGTCAAAGATAACACAGTTTGAGTGTGTTATAGCAACAAACTGATTTCTAAAGAGCTACTAGTTGAAGACTTGGCATAATTTGGTATTGTGTGCAAGAATTTGGAGAAACTGGACAAACAGAGAATAAAAAAAGTGCCAAGCCTAAAACAAATATCTACAGAAGATGAACAGTAAACAGTTCTTAAGAAATGGGGGGGGAAAATCCAGAAAAACTGACAGAGGATCTGAGAAATACTTCTGACTCTTCAGTTGATCTATCTACTGTTTACTGAAGGCTCATCAGAAATAGCCTCAGTGGAAGGGTGGTTATCACCAACAGGCCATTCTTAAGGAAGGAAAACTGGGAGAAATGGCAGAGGTATGCAAAACTTCACAAGAACTGAACTCTACAGAGGAGGTCAGGAGGGCGGTAGAACAGTGGGTGTCAGTCGTCTGTATGACATGGTGGAGGCTCTCACAGAAACATCCCAAGAAGAGCTTTGAATATCCTTCAAGAAGACTGGAGACTATTCCTGAAGACTACTTAAACTTGCTTAAGAGAGTTCGTGCTGTGCTAATGAATAAATGTGGTCATACCACATACTGGCTGATTTTCTTAAGATTTTCTTATATCTTGTATTTCCCTGTGTGTTTCAGTAAATTGCCTATTCCGCCATATTCCCCTGCAAAATATGAGGACATCAAATTCAGCACATTTCACAGATGTTTACCAAAAACTAGTGTTCAGGAGGCAGAGTATTACTTCAGGATGTAGTTTGGATGCTACTGAGAAAAATCTCGAGCTTTTGATCAAGAAACAAAATGACACATTTTCTGTGTGTCACATTTTGAAATCAAGCATCGAAAATATATAGTTTTATGGAGATACACAACAAATAAAACCTTCAGACTAACGTGTTTTAACGTGTTCGAAAAGAAAAAAAGGCGAGATTATTGCGCGCTGAAACTTGGAACTTCCTAATTTCCGACATTAGTGAAGGCAGCATGTAGTTGAGAGTACTTGGTTTTGCTTTAGAATGTAGACAGGCTGTCTGCTCAAGATACTCAGTTTGTCTTAAGTCAAACCTTATCATGTTTTTCATTCGCCGCACAGTGTAATAGTTGTTAGTTATCGTTTATCTGGCGACGTTCAGTCGTAACGGGGGAGGAAGGGGGGGGAGATGACAACAGCCGCCAGTTGGTGTTCACGAAACGAGCAGTCACTAGGTAGAAACAAATCCCGGAACTTGAAACGGTAGGAAGCGAGCTAACGTTAGCTAGCTTTTTGTTGACAGTGTGCTTGCTGTCAAACCTGAAACCGACCTAAGCAGAAGTACCCGGAGTTAGTTAGCTACCTACTTGGGGACTTCAACCTGCTGCACTTTTATTTGGGGCGAATTTGGTTTGAAGTTTCCGTCACTTTTAACCACTTGTGGATCTAGAAGATGGCATCGAGAGGAAGCTTCACGGGTCCTCCGATGAATCCGAGTATGAGCCCCATGAATGTTGGGCATGCCGCGGGTATGAGGATGCAAGGAATGCCCCAGCCTCCGGGGGGATATCCCAGAAGCATGAGCAGCGTTCCTCAATACCCCCAGGTTGGTTCTACTTGATTTCTCCGTGTCAAATAAAGAAACTGAGGGAAAGGCGAGGTTGACGGTATTTGCCCGTTCACCCCAATGTCTTTTTAAGCTTTTCGTTACGTTAGAGCCTTAAATTGGCGTTTAAATAAAAGTAGCTTATTGAAACAGTCACCCGAGAGACATGGAAATTTAAAAAAAAAAACCCATGAAGCTCATTATTTTTCATATATATCACCGTGTGGACACTACTTCCGCCTTCGAAGAGGGTGTAATTATTTATTGATTACACCAATCATTAAGTGTAACCTTTTTTTTTCTTTTATTGCCTTAAAAGTGGTTCATAAAAGTAGTGGGAAGTTTAATTCAAATTGATATCGTTTAACGTTTAGTGCGCGTGTGAAAAAGAAAGTCGCGTGGTTGCCCGCGTAGCCTCCTGTCAGTTAGCGTGAAAGCAAAAGTTTATCAGCACCATCTGCCCAGAGGCAAGCCTGCATACATCGTGCCAGTATTGTCACCATCCGCAGCTTCTTCTGTAGTTAACAGACACCATCGCAGTTACCTCCGTTTTGACAGTTGGAGCCATTTGGTTTGGACTTACTTTTTATGTTCACAAACTGGAGAAACTGAGAATTCACACAATTTGTTGATAAATTATTTGCAATGATGACGTTTTACATATCAAGACCTAATTAAAATAAAATAAAATATCGAGTCAGTACCAGGTCTTAAAATAAATACACCCTCAGATGTGCTACAAAACATGACATATCACACCGGGTTATTATTTATATAACAAAACTTGAGCCGAAATGCAGAAGTAGTGTGTGAAAAACTAAGCAACCCTTCAAGATTGAGGAGCTTGTTCAACGGCTTTTAGCAGCAACAATGTGAAGTAATCCTTTTCTGTATGACTTTATCAGTCCTTCACATCAGGAGGAATTTTGGTGCACTCTTCTTTACAACATTGCTTCAGTTCATTGGCATTTGCAGGCATTTGTTTATGCACAGCTCTCTTAAGATCCCACCACAGCATTTCAGTCGGGTTGAGGACTGATTGTGTCATTATACCCCGCTGATTCTTTTCTTTTTCAGCTACTCTGTTGTAGATTTGTTTCTGTGCTTGTGGTTTTAGCTGTCAAGTAGACTGCCTCACTTTTGACTTCATCACCGTGACAGCTGGTATGAGGTGTTTGTGCTGTTATGCTGTGTTTAGTTTTCACCAAATGTGGTGCTGAGCATTATGGCCAAATATTTCCAGTTTGGTCTCACTTGTCTAAAGGACATTGCTCCAGAGGTTTTGTGGTTTGTTCAAACGCTAGAGGCTTTCTTCTGGAAGCCCTTTCAAACAAGCCATACTCGTTCAGTTTTTTTCTAATTGTACTGCCATGAACTTTAACATTTAGCATGTTAACTAAGGCCTGAGAAGTAGCTCTTGCAAAGTTTGAACTTGAAGTGAATTTGTTGGGATGTTCACTCCTGGGAAGATTGGCAACTGTCTGGAATGTTTTCCACTTGTGGATAATAGTTCTCACTGTAGACAGATGGATTCAGATTGTTTGGAAATGGTTTTATAAGCCTTTCCAGATTGATGGGCAGCAGTTGCTTCTCAAGGATTGTCGCTGATGTCTTCGTGTTAACATACCTGAATCCTCCAGATCAGCAAACTGTCAACTTATAAATTGATGAAGTGCATTTGATTAGCAGCATCTGGCTGTTACTTTATTTTTATTTTTTGTTTAACAATAAATAATACCACAGTGTAATATGTCATGTGTTGTATTTCATCCGAGGTTACATTTAGCAAATTTTAAGGCATGCTAAGAACTGGATTCCTTTTCATCATATCCTGATACGTGAAACCTTAAAGTTGAAAGAGGTTGTGCTTTGTGTAGACAGAGATAAAAAACTTCAGTGCCATAACAGTCTTTATATGCACAAAAATGCAAAACTTCATTAAACCTCACAACTTAAAAACGTAAATAACCCCACCTGCAGAAATGGTGCATTTATATTTTTGGCATGTTTTTAATGTGGATATTATGATCATAATATTTATGGTACAACCAAAAGCATACAGTTTAAGTGACAGTACTGTATGTCACTGTGCAGTCTTTTTATCCACCCTTGATGCAGTAAGATCCAAAATGCTAGAATTTGATATAAGTTGATCATACAATCTGAAATTTATGTGCAAACAGCTTAAGCACATCATTGGTTTTATTATTATTATTATTATTTTAAAATATGTGCTTTTTGTATCTCTTTAATCAGATCCTTGGTTTCCTTTAGTCCTAATACTACACTTTTTGTGTAGATCTGGAGAAATTGTTCCGTGAAATCAGTTTCCCTCCTTTTCTCTAGCGCCCTGGGATGCCATCCAGCAGAGTGGGGGGCCCCATGGGGTCAATGGGGGGTCAGCTGCCTGGTCCCTCTTATGGTAGCAGTAGCATTCCCATGCGGGCAGGCATGGGTCCGCCGAGCATGGACGCCTCTAGGAAACGGTTTCTCCATCAGCAGCACCACCAACAGCAACAACAAGAGGTGCTGGGAGGCCTCAGACGAGGGTAAGGGAGAAGAGGGGACAAAATGTAGGGGATGGTACTGCCAGTGTTTGGACCTCACTGCCATCTGAAATAACTAAGCTAATTACTCCTTCATGACTTTTAAACAGTTAAATCTATTATTGTTTATTCATTAAGTAAATAAAATCCAAAAATGTTTTCTTTTTTTCACTCTTATCATTAACTCGTTGCCACTTGAAAGCCTGTTAGGAGTGATCTGTTGAAACTCTTTTCAGAACTGAGCTGTTTTTGTCACATTTCAGGCCTGCTTACAGATGAAAATCACTGGGTTTGAAACACAAGTGAGTGAGGGTTAGTGAGGGTGGTCTCTGCCTATGCAACGACCCTTAGAAAAACCCAGAAACTGTTCTAATGGTTGTCAAAGCACATCTTTATTGATATATACTGAGGTGTGTTATTTTTTTTGTCCAATAACTTAGAAATGATATAAAATAGGTTCAGCTCTAAAGTCTTTGCCAAGCCTAATTTTAATAATGGCCAAAAATATCAAGTAACAGCAATAATTTTTATTTTTAGCACTTGACTGCATGTCACATGTCCTCCTTGTGACCTTGTGCTTATTTCCAACTCCATATTGTTGGTCTTGTACTTTACTAGAGTAGCTTTGCATGATTTACACTTTACACTCATCTTATACTGTGCATAGTGGCTCCATGGGTGTAGTGGTTTACACATTCCCCTTAAAAGATTCCCGCTTTGAGATGGGGAGGAGATGCACAAATGCGGTCCCAGGGGGTCACAAGCTAGTGCACTCCTAGTTCCTGGCCCAACACTGGATACATGTGAGGGCTGTGTCAGGATCGGCATCTGTGCCAAATCAAACGTGCAGATCCATCCACCCCTTAAAGAGCATCCAAAAAGTACCTCATCTTATACTTTGCTTCAGTCCTTCAGCTTGTGAGACTGGGCCTCATTATCAGGAAACTAAAAGTGCTATATAAACACTAGTCTGTTTCTAACCCCTCCCTCAAAGCCAACTTTCTAATTATTGGCTGCCCCTCGTAACAGAAGTGGCTCATAGCCAGAGCTGTGTGGCTGAGATGACTATATTAAAGATATCTGCTCTTGCTGACATCATAGGGAGGGAAAAAAGGTAGATAAAGGTTTTTGAAACCAAACATTTAGAGTCGTCCAAGGCCTGAGGTTTAAACTCCTAGGTATTGCTTGTACATATGTTGACCTCTTTTGTACCTGTCCACAGGTATAACAGTACATATAATGGATCCACTTTAAAGATACCAAGCCAAATTCAGAGTTTTACTGAAAAAAAAAAAAGCCAGGTTCAACCCCACAGCCAAGTCAAACATTAAAATTCTTTTTAGGATTATTTGTGACTTAACGACTCCAGGAAAGAGCTCACTAGAATAAAGACATTTTTTGTGTAAAAAGAAGAGTATCGATATGAATCTGGGTGTACAGCAAAATGGGATCACTCTAGGGATTCTGTGACAAAACGGGTGGAGTCATCCAGCTATAAAAATGCAGTAAATCTTTTTTTTTTCTTTCCCCTTTTTGTGGTTTATTCACATTATCTCAACATAACTTTTAATTCATGACTTGTTCTCCTGTCTGTTTGTAAAGTGGCTGTACTGTTAAAAGCACTGCTCAGATCACACAGACACGAGGATACCAGCGTCCCATGACTGGCCTTTGCTTTCAAAGCAGCAGACACAAGCGGGTATTTTTGACTTCAGACTGCTCCGTGACGCCACACTCATAAATGCGGCCATCCGTAATGCTTCGTCCACAATGATTCTGTTGTGTTTTTAATGTTAATTTCATAAAAAAAAGTCAGTATCTCAGCATAATCTCAGTCTAGGAGGATTAATGAGTCACGGTGCCACCATCCTAAATTCTCATTTAATCACATGGAAATTAAATTCAGTCATTGCCAAGGTGAAGTGCGTAATTAAGGAACGAAATCAATTTAATGAAGTCGGCAAGTAAAAACCTGAAGCACTCTTTCAGGGGACTTAATTAACATATCGCATTGGCCAAGATTATATTATCGCACTGTGAAGTCTTCCAATTATCGATAATCGGGTTAAATGAAAGGGGTCTTTTATTTGATCCTATATCATGTGTTAGTGTGTGGCCAGTTTCTGTGAAATTGGTTGGCTGAAGTCATACTTATGAGGCCAAAATCAAAATGATGACACACACACTGAAAAACAACAGCATGGCCCAGTTTGAGATATTGTTAGAAATCCAATTCTCCACATTGTAGAGACTGTTGGTCATTTAATGTCTTCTTTCCAGACTGAATTGTTTTCTTTTTCTTTTCTCTGCGATTCAGAGCAAAAAGGCGCAAGATGGCTGACAAGGTTCTGCCACAGAGGGTAGGAAAACCTCGACCCCCCTGAATCACATTGAAAACTGTTGTCACAGTTGGCTGTATTTCCTCAATCTTCACCCGCTACTGTCTTCTAGATCCGAGACCTGGTTCCAGAGTCCCAGGCCTACATGGACCTCCTGGCCTTTGAGAGGAAGCTGGACCAAACCATCGCTCGAAAGCGTATGGAGATTCAGGAAGCCATCAAGAAGCCCATTATGGTATGTCTTCTTGATCCATTGTCATCCAGTTAAAAGCATACCTTAAGAAGCTCATTTTCAGGGTTTGTCAACTGAAACAAATGCAGATTTTCTTTGAGAAGTCAGTAAAACATGATCTCAGCTGTAATCAGAGTTCCTGCCGAGCACAGTGTAAGCAGTTTCCACAGAACAGCAGGACACAGTAAAGTTGGTTACCACACTGAAACCTGACCTTTGTGTTTTCTTGCCACAATTTTAACTGTTAGCATTAATGTTAGTGGCAGAAACACTCAGTCTGCTGAGACGTCTTCACAACAAAAACACTTCCAGCAGCAGGAAAAGTTCAATCTGCATTAGCAGCAAATTAATCCAACTGTGATACAGCCACAGAGAAGAGCGAATGGTGTGAAATTAAAACGATCGCAACTTTTTCCTGTGCATCCCTCGTTAGGTAGCAGTGTTTCTCTGCTCTTAATAATGTGAACTAATACATAAGGATGAAGTTATTGTAAACACCCTTAATAGCCTGAAATGAAGTGTCTGTCTTTGTTGGAGAGTGCGTTTGGCAAGTGAGCTTGAGAGGCTCAGTTATTGCCAGAATTCCTGATACATCTGCTTGTCCCTCTGAAATTACACAGCAAAAGCGCAAGCTCAGGATCTACATTTCCAACACGTACACTCCCAGCAAACCCGAGGGTGAGGAGGCGGAGAAGGTGTCCTCCTGGGAGCTGAGAGTCGAAGGCAAACTCCTGGAGGAAGTAAGTGGGGGGGAAAAAAAGAAAAACGCATTCGAATGTTCTCACTATTGTCCCAGTGTGATCTGATTGCAAGTATTTCAGTCTCTCTCATTGTGTTTCTGCAAACTTGAGTTGGCCAGTGTTCCTGGCTCAGACTACGCAGCCAGATGTGTGTTTACAGCTTTTCTCATTCCACCCCACAACTGCTGACACACACACACACACACACATGCTCAGGATCTCTTTTGAAATACGGAATTGAAACCACTGGCCGTTGCATACCATGAGCTGACTAGCCTACCCTCCCGACATCAATTTTAGCTCGACTCAATGTGTCATCTGGGGCCACATGAAGGAGGAGGAGGTCTCTTTTTTTTTTTTTGTCTGTTAAAATTTCTCCTCAGTCTCATGGGTTTAGGCATGTGTAGGAGTATTGCATGGAGCAACAGAAAAAGGGATGTGAGGGAACGGAGTGAAAGGGGTCGTGTTGAGCAAACAGACTCTGACAGGGCTGGGGAGAGGGCGGCGGGCAGGCGGACAGAGAAGGGGGGGGGTGAAGACAGCTTTTTCTAGTCTACAGTTTTGTGCTTCACCACCACCCCCAATGCGGTCAGAGCTAAACAATGCAGCTGCACACTGACGCAGCACAATAAGAATACACGGCTGTCTTGCTGTTCTGTCCTTCTGACACCTTTGTTTTGTGCTCTCTGTCTTCCCAGGCTGGCAAGCAGAAGAGGAAGTTTTCATCTTTCTTCAAAAGCCTGGTGATTGAGCTTGACAAGGAGCTCTACGGGCCTGACAACCACTTAGTAGAGGTATGACATAAACCTCGGTTGTAGTTCCATTCTGACTACACCCACACATAAGCTACAAGTGCTACAAGCACTTGTTTTACTTTATTTATTATTTTTCTATGCTCAGAGTTAAGTTTATTCTTTGTTTTAGTTAGTGGTTATTTAGTTGTTTGAAGGGAACCTGCAAAGTAAGAATTTCATTGCTCTGCGTAACCATTGTGTTTTGCGGTGTACATGACAATAAACTTCTCAAATCTTGAATTCAGGACATTGTAGGCACGTTGACACCAGAAGCCTCAGAGATTGTTAATGGTTCGCCAGCACCGACCACGTTCAGCTGTGGTCAAGAAGCTGAGCTCAGATTGAAACACTAAAAGTTTGGACCCAATCCTTTTTTTTTTCTTTTCTTTTTTTCTTTTTTTTGACTGTGTAGGCAGGCTTATTGTGCGTGAACTCATCCCACACATAAACCAGATTTTTTTTATTTATGTATTTATTTTTTAAACTTTAATTTTTTGGTCGTTAGTGGTGAAGGTGAGAATTTCCAGTGATAGGGATCTGCTGGTGGAAGTGTTTATTTAACCTGGCAGTGAGACATTATTGTTGCGAAGTAGTTTTGTAAATTTTTGAACAAAATTCTTTCTAGTTTCCATTTTAATAAAAATCTGCTTTAAAAAAAATCACGTATTCATCTTCCAGTGGCACAGAATGCCCACCACTCAGGAGACGGATGGTTTCCAGGTCAAAAGGCCAGGAGACGTGAATGTTAAATGCACCCTTCTGCTCATGCTCGACCACCAGGTGCCACTTACTTTCTCAGCTGTGAATACATTTTTTTCCCCGATGATTTTCTTACCTCTTCTTCCACCAACACTTGCTTTGTCCCAATGCTTTTCTTTGATCAGCCCCCTCAGTACAAACTGGATCCACGGTTGGCTCGCCTTCTGGGTGTACACACACAGACACGAGCCAGCATCATGCAAGCGCTCTGGCTTTACATCAAGAACAACAAGCTGCAGGACAGTCATGAGAAGGAGTACATCAACTGCAACCGCTATTTCAGACAGGTAATGGCAAAGCTTTGAGGGGGGTGCCAAACGGTTAGAATGCTAGCTGGTGGTGCTTTGATATTTTGGCACCGAAACATCATTTTGCATGTATTTAATTTCACAGCTAAATGATTTGCATTCATGGATTTATGATTTGTATGAGGTGTTGTTATTGTAGCCCTTTGCGAGACCTCAAATAGGAAACAAACTTTTTCCCCTTACGTTGTCTCACTTGCTCTGTTCTTTAACTAAATTCTGTCCAGATCTTCGGCTGTCCACGCATGAGGTTCTCTGAGATTCCCATGAAACTGGCGGGCCTGCTGCAGCACCCTGACCCCATTATTATCAATCACGTCATAAGGTAGAGGAGCCCGGATCATATTACCTCTCTTTTGTCTGAAAAGCCAGTTACATCAGCCTCTCAGTGAATATTAGAAAACCCTGTGTGTGAGAGGTATGAAACTGAACAATAGTTTCCTTAGCTTTATGATTTGGTCTGTTATTTCTTGGTGTGCTTATATAAGTGTCCTGCCAGCATCACTCCTCCTCGTCAAACTGTCATTATGTCTCCCCTGATTAGCGTGGATCCCACAGATCAGAAGAAGACCGCGTGCTACGACATCGATGTGGAAGTGGACGACCCACTTAAGAGCCAAATGAACAGCTTCCTGTCCTCTACAACCAACCAGCAAGAAATCGCTGCCCTCGAGATGAAGGTAAGGCTTCATCTGCACTTCACCAGAGTCGTGGAGGAAAATGTTAATAAAAAAAAAAAAATTGCATACTCCATTTAATTCTGAAAATGTGCTGCTGGCGTTTGTGTTCGCTACAGATTCATGAAACCATTGAGTACATTAACCAGCTGAAGACCGAGAGAGATTTCATGCTGAGCTTCAGCAATAATCCACAGGAGTTCATCAAGGACTGGCTGAAGTCTCAGTCCAGGGATCTGAAGGTAAACGCTATGCTCCAGCTTCTAAAATGCTCATACATGCTTGTCTACACAAGTGCAAAAACATATTATAGTTCAGTAACGTGATATTTGTATCATCTTCCCTCACTTTGAGCTTTTATCCATAGTGGTACAGTTGCTTGCAAAGCTTTCCCTGTTTTTAATTTAAAAAAAGCTGCAGTTATTTTGTGAACAGTGGTAGTATGTTTCCAGCTTACATAGACAATTAACAGCTGGGCACACAAAGGCACCATTGGTTCACGGGCCTGTGTCCAAACATAGCATTGGTATTCAGATGAAAGCAAAACACCAGTTAGCTGTTTGTGCTGCATTCCTCATCTGGAGAGACTTTAGCACCTGGATTAAGATGTAGGCCTGTAGGAACCAGGCTCAGTGAATCATTGATCCATCAGACTCTCACTACTAATACAGTCAATTGGCAGTACATAAGTCAGTCTTTAGAGTACTGTTTTAGCATGCGGGAATAGAAACCCTTTTCTTCATTTGTTAAATTTTGGTTCCTTGTGTTCAGTGATGCGCTTCTGTTCTTTCAGCTGATGACAGATGTGACTGGAAACCCAGAAGAGGAGAGGAGGACCGAGTTCTACCACGAGCCCTGGGTGCCAGAGGCAGTGGGCAGATACGTTTACTCGAAAGTGAGTAGACAGAGAATAATGCACTTTTTAGTGCTAACTAGTGTTGGCTTATATATGTCAAGATATAGTATGTCAAAATGGCACAATAAAATAAAACTTCAAAGTTTCAAAATGGTAGTCTACAAACCAATGTGAGATGTCACAGCATCCATCTTTTCTATACAGTTTGTAGTTTTGCCATCGAGTCTAACCTCTTCTTTGTTATAGGTGCAGCAGAGAAGACAAGAGCTGGAGCAGGTGTTGGGTATCCGACTCACCTAAACACAAATTCTATAGGAGTCACAGCCACCTTAGGTTTACTCATCAGTTGTTAATGTTCCACTCAGCTGAAACTGGAAAGAAGCCTTCCACCTTTAAATGTTCAGAAAGCCATTGTCACTGACACAGAGTTCGGGGACCAAAGTGATGCTTATATGACCTTTAATAATATCTTTGCCTTGTAGTGTCTGTTATATTGAGCCTGTTTAAATAATCTTTATCCTTTTTTTTTTTTTTTTTTTTTTTTAATTTTTTCTTTTTTTTTTTTTTTTTTTTATATTTTTT
>VVHJ01014017.1:1290-11662 GCA_015107715.1 Tylochromis polylepis | reverse complement strand
TTTAAAGGTGTAGTTTTTAAAAGGAGACTGTAGATGGCGGTGTCTGCATGTATATATTATATATAAAAGAAATACCACAAAGAAGCGGCACTGCGCCGGAAATAGCCCCTAGTCCGAAGTAACTGTAACCGGATGTAGAAATTTCAAGATGGAGGTGGACGGAATTGATCATGTAGGTGTATTTTTTTTCCTGCCGCTTTGTTGCTTTTATGACTGCCATGCGAAGGAAACGTTTCTGTTTTGCTGTGGGTCAACTAGTTTATTTAAAACCAGTTGTTTGAGGGAAGGATGCTGGCCTGCAGTGTAAAAACTGAACCGGCACTTCATTGAAAACAGCGATTGTGCCGGTTTGCTGTCTCATTGTAGCTAACCCAGCTAGCTTCTCACGATGACTGGCAGCGCAGTGCTGACAGTTTATTCTATTCTTAGCTTTTTTGACCACACAGGGGTTCTTATTTCAGCTTAATATAAGAGATGTATATGTGAGTTTATTATTTGGGGAACCACGAAGCGTTACTTCATTAATATACATGCACGTCTGTAAGTAAGCTAACTGATGTTAGTTTGCGAATGAACTGTAATTGTTGGGGAGAAAGTTAGCGTCACCCCATTTAACGCTTACTGTTGCATAGGTTACTTTTGGGATGGTCTCTCCCCCCCCTACCTAAAAAATATTTTCTGTGTTAGTGCTACTGGTTAGGCCTCATGACTAATGTAAACAGTGGTTAATTTCAACCAGTTCAGTCCACCAGTTTAATCAATGAAAATGGGACAAACGGGCATTTGTTCTTTTTTTTTCTTTTAAATCCTCAAATATTAACAGGTTTACTAAATATCTGCCGGAAAACAGCTTGATCTAAAGAAACTGATAATATCAAGCTTAGCATACACCATTTACTGTCGCCTGATAAATGTTGTGTGCTTTGCATTGTCCAACACAGGATCCTCTCACCGGGCATGTACGTTGGACTTTTCGGGACCACAAAATGCTGATGTAGATGATTTATATACTGCTGGTTTAATCTAAAAGAATATTGGGGGGGAAATGCTTCAGTACATTAGTATTCTTACACCATAAATCTGTAGTCTGCTATATAATTGGTATCTTAATCTTTAACTTTAAATGTAGCAGCGTAAATATTATAGTAGGAAAAAGAAATAGTTTGCACCTTTCAGGACATACCTGCCAAACTAAAACTATTTGCATACAGGCTGCTTCATATTGAGGATATACAGACTACACAGTGACATCTCTGCTCCAATTTAGAATCGCGTTTTGGCTGGAGCCTAGTCCAGCTGTCAGAGGGCAAGCGGCAGGGTACACCATGGATAGGTCACCAGTCTGTTGCAGGGCTAATGCATACAGACAACCATTCATGCTCACATTCACACCATCACCAATTAATCTTACTACACCTTGGACTAGATTGAAACCCAGAACCTTCCTGCTGTGATGCAGCAGTGCTAACCACCGTGCCACAGTTGGAGGACTTTTAAAGTGCAAATAGTGACTAGAGGGAAAGCACTTCTCATTAGTGAGAGTTCATTTGACCTAGTTTGCTGTCGGCTCAGTCAAAATCATCATCGCTGACGCAAATTGGCAGGCAGTTTAGCAGTCAACTGGCCAACATACTTTCTTAGCTAAAAACAAAAATGAAACAAAATTGATGGCTTATGAACGCAGTCATTGGTCGATGCATATTTAAATATTTATATTTAAATATGGCATATTTAAATGTTCGAGAGATCGCTGTGAAGAAGTGTCACCAAGTTGCAACGTGTTTCTTTAGCAGATGGAGATGGGGGAGAGTAAAGGTGGATCAGGTCTGCGGCAGTACTACTTATCTAAGATAGAGGAGCTGCAGGTAAGGAAATGATCATTTTTGCTCTTTAACGTGTGCTCGCCCATGAGTCCTGACCTGCTGTTTTCTTCATAGTTGACGGTAAACGAGAAGAGTCAGAATCTCAGACGTCTGCAGGCACAGAGAAATGAGCTCAATGCCAAAGGTATGGCGCTTTATCTTCCTGCCACATCACTGGGAATTGTGAAATCTGTCATTCTGATGTACACAGTCGAACATGAACTTCAATTTCCTTTGTTACTTTGGTCTCAGTGCGTCTCCTTCGTGAGGAGCTGCAGTTACTACAGGAACAGGGATCCTACGTGGGAGAGGTGGTGAGGGTTATGGACAAAAAGAAAGTGCTGGTTAAGGTATGCTGTGTACATTCACCATGCAGCATCCTTCTTTTTGAATCAGTCGTTGACAGTTTAAATTTATGTCTGTTCATCATTTTCAGGTGCATCCAGAGGGAAAGTTTGTGGTGGATGTGGACAAGAACATTGACATCAATGATGTAAGTATAAAACTTGAGTCCATTTGTAATCTTTGCTGTAAATTATGATAGAGCTAAAGAAGAAGAAAAAAAAAAGCATTTTACATATAAAATAAGTGCTAGGAATCATAAAACCTAAACTGTTCTATTATTATTCTGTCAAATCGCCACTAGGTGACTCCAAACTGTCGTGTAGCTCTGCGTAACGACAGCTACACCTTGCACAAGATCCTTCCTAACAAGGTGGACCCTCTGGTGTCCCTCATGATGGTGGAGAAGGTGCCGGACTCCACCTATGAAATGATCGGCGGCCTGGATAAGCAGATCAAGGAGATCAAAGAAGTGATTGAGCTGCCTGTCAAACACCCCGAGCTGTTCGAGGCTTTAGGCATTGCCCAGCCCAAGGTGAGTACTTGACGAGAGAGTGGATGTTATGAATTTCAGAAGTTTGTCTTTGGGTTTATATGCAGCAAGTATACTCTGCCACTTAACAAAAATTCCTATCTTTGACACATTTTCCAGTCTTTCCACCTGCCAACAGTCACTTCAGTTATAAAACATGAAAAGCAAAGAGAGGGGGGGAAAAGACTTTGATTAAATCAGTTAACTAATGCTGCATTTGTCACTTGTTGTATCTGCATAGGTGGTTCAGATTTTCATTTTGCTTTGTGCTTGCAGGGTGTGCTGCTCTATGGGCCCCCAGGTACAGGGAAGACCCTGCTTGCCAGAGCTGTGGCCCACCACACTGACTGCACCTTCATCAGGGTGTCTGGATCAGAGCTGGTCCAGAAATTTATCGGAGAGGGTGCGTGCCTGCCTTTTCTTTCCTGTACACTGGGATCAAGTTGATCCCCATCTTTATAATAACTGGTTTATATGGTTATTTTCTCCCCGGCTGTCCGCAGGTGCCCGTATGGTGCGCGAGCTCTTCGTCATGGCAAGAGAGCACGCTCCGTCCATCATCTTCATGGATGAGATCGACTCCATCGGCTCATCTCGTCTGGAGGGAGGCTCAGGTGGGGACAGTGAGGTGCAGAGAACGATGCTGGAGCTGCTCAATCAGCTGGATGGGTTCGAGGCAACCAAGAACATCAAGGTACTGCAGAGGCATCACTTTGTAGTCTCATATCCTCACTATAAACACTGAGGTGTAGTGTTGTGAGCATAGAACAGCCTCTTAAAATATGCGACATTGTGGCTTGTGCTATAGGTTTGTTATGCATAAATGATGACATTTTGTGGGACAACTTAAGGTTGGGGGATTGGACGAATATATCGACTATTGACGATAGGCTGAGCCTTTCACCAATCGTTTTTACAAGAGCGATTTATTTATTTGCCCATGAGTAAGTTTGCTAATAATATTGGTTGAAGCTAAGAGAAGCGGTCAATGGAAAAAATGAACAAATGCAGCGATCATTTACTCAAACTCATAACAGAAAGAAAGGCGGTAGTCTATGTTCAGAAAAAAACCAAAAACATTTTATTTAAATATAACAAAAAACAAAACAAACACTGGTGGAGAGGGAAACAAAGAAACTGGCTTCTTTTTTCTACTATAACGCTGTTTACAGGCCATTCCAGTGTTTGTCTTACACACTCGGCCAAACAAAGTATGTTAAAAATCAAAATGTCTCTTCCAGCAAACATTTTTAAAAACATTACATCAGAGATTTTTAATTTTAAGTCTTTTGTGCGATTTGGCACAATAAATAATCCAAAGAGTAGTTATATTAATACTGAAACAAACAAGAAAAGAAAGCAAAATATTCCCTCCAAACAAAACCTGCACAAATATCGCCCATCGTCATTTATTGGGCTGACTGTTGTCGGTTGGAAAATTCTTTTCCATATCACCCAACCTTAGTACAACTGGAATTTATTTATATGCCAACATCACCTAAAGTTGATGATCACTACGAAAGACCTTATAACTTCTTATATTTTCAAATAATTAATGCTGCATTTGTTAAATAAATGCGTATGAGTGCAAAACATGGGAGTTAAGGTTATTTAATACTTCAATTATTCATGTGTGTGCGCGCGTGTGTGTACACACACACACACACACACTTAATAGTATGTCGTCCATCTCTGCAGGTCATCATGGCCACTAACCGTATTGACATCTTGGACTCGGCTCTGCTCCGGCCGGGCAGGATCGACAGGAAGATCGAGTTTCCACCTCCCAATGAAGAGGTAGTTAATCGTAATACCCTTTAGTGTATTTACTCGCATGCTGAGTTTTTTTTTTTCCTTTTGTATCTAAGCACACTTAATTATGCGCCCACAGGCCCGTCTGGACATCCTGAAGATCCACTCCAGAAAGATGAATCTGACTCGCGGCATTAACCTGAGGAAGATCGCGGAGTTGATGCCTGGAGCTTCTGGTGCTGAAGTTAAGGTGAGAATTAACCTGCTAAATGGAAGCAGTGTTAAATGAGGAACTACATAATTTAATTTCCCCTACTGCATTTGTGTATTTTAGGGTGTCTGCACAGAGGCAGGGATGTATGCTCTGAGAGAACGGAGAGTGCACGTCACTCAGGAGGACTTTGAGATGGCGGTGGCAAAGGTCAGTATAACCTAAGGCTAATCTGCTGAACGCCACTTTCACATCTTGCATTATAACTAAAGCAGTTTGTTTACTTCATCAGGTCATGCAGAAAGACAGTGAGAAGAACATGTCCATCAAGAAGTTGTGGAAGTAAAAGGCCTTGTGTATTCTTGCACACAATGCAACCACATATGTATATTTCCCTTTTGTTTATGGTTTATAATTGTTTCATGAGTGTGATCCGTGAGTAAAATAGTTTCCCCAATAAACAGTTTGTCTTGTTTTATTTCTCAAGCAAATGCAGACAGATTCAACCCACTTCACTAAGCTCAGACTTTTGTTAAAGCAAAATCAGTCACATGGTCTTCAGATTTCTTTTGCTTTACAGTTAACATATTCAATATGGCACTTCACATTATAGCTGCTGTTATAATAGGGGGCTTACATAGCTCACCACACTGAGTGCAGATGTTTTTGACAATAAGCTGCTGTAGGAACTTTGTGCTGCATGCTTGTACTACATGCCTTTCTCTTATACGGCCACTGCAATATCAGGATATACGGTATGTACACCAGCACTGTATGACTACTGTGGTCATTCTATGCTAACCACTGCAACAGGCCTGTTGGATGTTCTTTTACGGTGACTCACACACTCATTTGTGGAACAGTTACACAGCAGTAAAACACTGGATCAGTCCAAATGCTCAGCACCTTCAGAGGTACGCCACAGTTCTGTGTCCTCTTTCTATTTGGAAGGTCAGCTGGCTAGCGCCTCACCCAGGATGCAGGCACCCACTGTGGCTCCATCTGTACTTTTTCCAATACAACCTGGAGCTCTGCTAAGGCACTAGCTGGGTCTTCCTTTACCAACACGTAGTCCACCCAGTGGCCGTAGCATTCGTCCATTTGCTCTGCCGACTGCTTCATTTCCTGCAAGTCATCGTCCTGGAGAGGGAGAGAGAGACATTAGCATCAAGCATTTAGCTGCTAATACAATCTGTTAGAGAACAGCCGGAGTTAGAGAAATGCCATATGGTCATTAGTTTATTCTTACTCAATACCCTTCAGAGCTGACATGCAGATATTGAAATCAAGATATTGTAAGAATGTGGACAAAACATGACTTTGAACATGGCATGGTTTTTGGTGCCAGACAGTAGATCAGCAGTTTCTGAAATGCTCACACCAGTCTGAGACTGTAAATCCTAGAGATGGTTATGTGGAGACTGAGGATGGTGTGAAAAAAATTAAACATTTCCAGTTCAATTTTTTGGCAGTTCTGTGGGTGAAATCAGCTCGCCGATACTGCCGTCTTCGAATCAGTTCAAAGTAAATCAAATGATGACTTGTTACAACTGAAGTATGCAGAAGAGCATCTCTGAACACACAACATGTCAGACGTTGAAGCCAATGGGTTACAGTAACAGGAAAACCACAAGAGAGGTTGTAATTCACATGTCTCCAAAATTGGACAACAGAAAAATGTTGCCTGGTCTGCTGTGTCTCAATTTGTGCTGTATTCAGATGGTAGGGTCAGAATTTGGCATAAACAACATGAAAGCATGGATCCATCCATCTCGTATCAACAGTTCAGGTGGTGGTGGGATATTTTCTTGGCATCGTTTGAATGCCGCACCTTACCAGAGTATTTTTGCTGACCATGTCCATCTGTTAAGGACCACAGTGTCATCATCTTTTGCCGGCTGCTTCCAACAGGATAGCATGACAAAGCTCATTCAGTTCACTGTATTCAAATGACCTTCACAGCCACCAATATAACTGGCTGTGTAGTTGTACAACTAAGTGGCCATTGATCAGTGGGCTTTGATCAGTAGTTGTTGATCAATGGTCATGAGAATTTGCATATTAATGATCAAAGAACTGACCTCACAGCCCATTGTTCCTTCAGTGGTGCTAGTTTCAGTCATTATGCAAATCTGCTGTTTATAAGGTTGGGGAAACCTGCAGTCAGCTGAGACTGAAGAAGTCACTTGGATGAGTGACGAAATGTTTCTCCCACTGAAAGCGCTACGTCCAGATGAACAGAATCAACCTTTTTGGGTTGTACAACTAAGTAACTTAGTTTAATATAAACTGCTTAAAAAGAAAGAAAAAAAAAAAAGTTAAACATAAAATGCTCACACACTGAGTTTAAATGCATGCCATGTGAAAAAGCCTTATTCACTGAGCTTCAATCAGCCTTTTGAGATGCGATACGATTCCTTCCTCAGCAAAACAAACAACTGCAAGATTACTGTAATCTGCACTAAGCCTCTGTAAATTTCATTTATATTCCACCATCAATTAATAAGACCAGAAGGTGTACTGCACATTTCTGGCAGGTTTGGTGTGGGATTACTCACCGTGACCCCTACGCTGAGTGAGGAAGAGGAGCCAAACTGCTTTCTCTGACCATCACCAATGCGAGGCCTTACAAAGAAGACATATGGTTTGAACTCAGCGGTCCGGAGAGTCTTCAGTGCCTGAATGTGGTAAGACCAATCAGCCATTAGCTAACTCCCACATAAAAATCCCACAGAGCTTTTTCAATGCTGAGAAGATATACTGCACAAACGGAAGACTATAAGTCAAACCCATGTCCAAGTATGAAATACTGCACAATTATCAGAGGGGATATTCTTTGTAAAGCAAACAGAAACAGCCTGTGAGCCACTAAAAATTTGGCCAGGCATACAGCTTCCATCCTGCACTAAAATCCAAGCAGACCATTTTAAAATATACATATATTTGATGATTTATTATTGGTTTTATGTTGGCAGATAACTGCACGAAATAAGGTGAAGAATCAATTTGCCTGATATCATTTATTTCTATCACTTGTCTCCATGCTCTGGAAAGCATCAAAGGTCTGGACCCAGGCAACAGATCAATCTCATTTAGAAATACCATAATATGAAATGTCTTCCAATACTGCACATACTATACATGTATATGGCACGATGTGGCCAATGTGTGACCTGCCGTCTTTACTTCTTTTAAAGAAGAAAGCACATTTACAGAGAGGACATTCAATTTAAATCAACAGTGTATTTGGTTGGCAGTGCCACTCACCACTTTTGTAACACTAACCTCTGGCTGCACGTCCACCAGACAGACCTTGTTCTGATCCAAAACTCTGTGAATGGAGTCCAAACTGGTGCCATAGAAATTCTCTTTATACTCGCCATACTCAATAAACCTGCGGAAACACATCATTATAACCACTCACAAGTTAATTTAATTGCTAAATGCTGAAACGCTTCAATTAATCCTTTTGTGTTCTGTGATTTTTTTGCACTTCAGCAGAAAACACATTGTACCCAGTACTCACTTGCCATTCTGAATGTCTGCCTCAAAAGCAGCTTTACTGATGAAGTGGTACTCCACTCCTTCTCTCTCATGACTCTTCCTGGCTCGAGTGGTGTCTTCAGGGCGCCGTTGGTCGGCAGAAAGCGTGAGTTGGAAAATAAGACAAGATACTGGATGGTTGTAGGTTTCTGGATATCTCATTAAACGCCTCTATACTCCATGCATTAAAAAGTAGTGCGTTTACTGTAACATCAATTTGCGAAGAGATACTTTTCTTTTTTCTTTTTTTTTAATGTTTTGCTAATGAGTTATTAAAAAGGTGAACATCTTTCCAACTACACCAAAGTCTTCAACTCCCTGTCACAGACATCAACAAGTCATGTGTATGACTCGTTATTTATTTTGGTGTTTTAAAGTCTCTCTGACTGAATCATCACAGTAGCTCAACTGGGGGAAAACAGCAGTTAAGACGGTGACGTTAAATGATTCACCATCTCACAGTCTGCCTGTGCAGAGATTAGATGCACACACCTCCTTTGAATTAGGCCGTGGGTTGCCAGGTTGGAGCGACAGATGGGTCTTGAAGCCTTGAAGGAATGGCTGTTGTGAAATGGCGGCATAACTAAAAAAACTGAACTAGAATAGTATGCAGTGTATGGATTGTTTGTTTAATAATCTGAAATATTTTGTGTAACATTTTGATTTTCACGCAAATTATAGGAGTTTCCTTAGAGAAATGGTAAAGGTTGAATGTGTTTGCAGGTATGACGTGCCAAAGAACAAAGTACCTTACTTTCACTCGAAAGCTCTTTTACTTCACTCTTGTGAATTCAGTGCAAACACATACAGCCAATTAGAAAATGTAAACAAGACTTACGAGGCACAGCCAAACCATACCGCCGTGGATTCTCAGCAATCACCTTCTGTTTGAGCTCAGTGATCCGCGCTCCAAGCGAACCTGTGATCATACAAACAGCATAATAACGAACAGAATAGGCAGATAATATACTAGCTTATACAAGATGATTATGAGCTTGGGACGTGTGTCTATAGTTCTAGTCAGAAGTTTACTCATTGTGGGCATGAATGTCATGGTAGTCTGTAGTTTTGAATGATTTCTTTGAACTGTTCTTTTTCCAGGGTGAAATGATTGTACAGCATACATCTTTCATGACTAAATAAATAATAGTGCACAAGTTTGAATTCATTTTGGATTTTCTCCAATACACACAGGGCCAAAATTATACATGAAGGCTCAGACATATACATCCACTAATATTTGGATTTTTGAATGAATGGTAATAGTTTATTTAAATTGGTTGGTTTTTAGGCACAAACCTAGCTTTTAAGCATAGTCCACAACTTTCAACAGGGTTAAGGTCCTAGTTTTGAGAAGGGCATTCCACAATCATATTAGCCCGCTTTTTTTATTCCATCTAATTGTGTCCAAGTTTCAGTTGTCTCGCTGTTGATCTGAGGTGAAGCTGAATTCTGAGGTAGTCTTCCTCCCCGAGTCCATCCGCTTTGTGTAATGTACGAGTAGCACTGGCAGCAAAACAGCCCCAGAGCATGATGCTACCTCCGCCGTGCTTGACAGCTGATACAGTGTTCTCAGGTTTGAAAGCCTCAGCATTACTTGTCCAAACATACCTATTGTCATTATCGCCATAAAGCTCAATATCTCATCTGACCATGAAACTCTTGTCCATAAGGCATTTGCTTTATCCACGTGGGCAACCACAAGTTTCAGTGGAGTTTGATGAAGTTGATTTTGAAATGGGGTTTTCGTCCTTGGTCAGCACTCTCAGTTCATAGTGATGTAAAACTCACTTCCTGGTGACCCTGGTGTTCCAGCAGTTTCCAGTTCATGGCAGGTTTGACCCCTGGTGGTTCCTCGGTTGTTCCTGAACATCCTAAACAATTTTGTCTCAATTTTGACTTCAACTTGTCAAGTTAAAATACCGTCTTAACATTGTAAAAATAGATTTGAGTGTATACATGTAAAGAACAGTTCAAACAAATCATTAAAATCCCAAAAGTACCATGACATTCATAACCCATGATGAGTGTATGTAAACTTCTCATCACAACTGTAGTTTCTTCGTTGTTTAAAAAAAAAAAAAAAAAAAAAAAAAAAAAAAAAAAAAAAAAAAAAAAAAAAAAAAAAGA
>VVHJ01013999.1:24319-40686 GCA_015107715.1 Tylochromis polylepis | reverse complement strand
TGTGCTTCGAGGTTTCTGGAAGCTAGAATAACTCGGGGGTGTTGATTCATTTAAACTAACATAATCATCCTGCTGCAACCAGGTTTCTGTAAGGCAGAGTAAATCGATTTGTTGATCAATTATTAAGTCATGTACTAACAGAGACTTGGAGGAGAGAGACCTAATATTTAATAATCCAAATTTCACTGTTTTACTCTTTGGTTCAGATGTGGATACTGTATTGTTCTTTCTTTGTGAATTTTTATGTTTAAGTTGTTTATTGCTGGTTTTTAGTTTGTTTTTTGTCTGTTTGGGAGCTGACACAGTCTCTATGGAGATGGGTTTTTGGGGGGGTAGCAGGAGGAGAGAAGGGCACAAAGTAAAAGCTTAGCATAAATTAGACCCTTGGATGACATTTTGATACCAAAACAGAATTTATTGGCATAATCAGGCTAGAACAGAGGAATCTCACTATGTGTATCTACTATTGACATTCAAAATGAAAAGCAAAAAAAAAGTGAACAGACAAGAAAAACTGAAAGAAGGTATGGCTTTGGTTAAATAACCTCTACGAAAGTCATTTTGAAAAGACGACTGTTACAGGATATCTTCAATACAGTGAGAAAAAAAAAGAAGAAAAAAAAGAATTAAGGCTCTAGAATTCCCTGAACAAGACAAAAGGCCAAATCTGTCTGCTGTGTATGAATAACCATGTACAGAACCCCAACCTGGTGGTCATACAGTAGATGCTACTCAGACGCTGAGGGACATAAGTCATCCTAGTCCTACGAGTTATTCTAGCAGACCACCAGACTCTCATTTTTACAGACTCACAGACTAATAACATGAAAACAGAACAGCGGATTCTTGACCTGCTCTCAGTATTTTTTGCTGAATTTGCCAGTGTTATTAGACATGATACAATGGCACAGACAGCCTAAGAAATAGATGCTGATGCTGAAATACAAAGGTGTTAATCCACAGTTGCATAGTTATCGGAATATCACAGGCAAATTGTGTGTACGGTTTGCATTCTGTCAAAAACAAACATTCATCAGCTTCTCGATACAGTAATAAAAGCAAAGACATCCAAATATCTCCGCTATGCCTTCCCAGCAGCCCTTTCCTTCTTTTAACGAGTGGTTATTAAACACATGTACATGCTTACAATGTAGCTGCATTGGATATGTACAAAACACAAACAAACAAACAAAAAAACAAAAACTTCTCAGGATGTACTCAGAAACAGTAACGGTAGTGTAGCGCATGCACACTGTACTCCCAATATCTCTGTGCAGTTTCACTTTACTGTATGAGGCAAATCCAACAAACTGCTTTTAGACTCGCTTTCCTTCAGAGGAACCACAAGGAATGATTTGGCAGCACGTGTAATGAAGAGTGAACACCGCAGTGATTATTGAGTCAAATATTAATCCATGCTCAGTTTGCCCTTGAATGCTTTGTAACACAGTATGCACCTTTAATTAAAATATTACATACTAGAAAGGGGTTTCTGATCAAGGGACACTAAAGATGCATTTCACCCATAAAACACAACTTTATCAGTCATATAAAGATGTGCCTTGTCTGACTTTAAGTAGGGAAGAGAGAATGTAAAAAGCCTTTTATCCTGATCATTTGTTAAAAAAAACTGTTTATATTGTGTAAAAACAACAGGTCACCGGTTCCCTGCCATATGTTCATTTTTTTGATTTCTAAAATGACGCACTCAACCAGTGAGTAACTTTAATCACCACACACCAAGCATTTCATAGATTCGAGTGTCAGTGTGCTTAGTAACAATTCATCACCTTCTAAAAAGATAAAAAATAAAATGATTTGAGGGTTACATACATAGACACACACTCAAAACAAACAAACAAACAAACAAACAAACAAAACTGAGACAGCTGTTTGCTTCAGCACATCTAAGGAGACTGGGAGAAAAGTTTGTGATTTGGAGGGGAAAAAGACACTAAAGGTTTTCCTTTAAAGACCGAATATACTTTCATCAGATATAGTCACCTGCTCACAACACATAAAAAGCTTCACAAATAAACTGCTGTCAATCTAAAAACAATTCTGAATGACATGAAAAACATTTAGTCTGGCAGAAGCAGCACGCCGCTTCAACCACATGCACATACTTAGCCCATACACACTTCCAACACCATCATCCAGAGACAGCTTCCTGTGATACAAACCAAACCCATTCTCACTCTCCCTGTGCTAGAAATGCTTCAGACTCTCATTTTAGCCCTGACCCAAGTGCGCCAGTGTTAAACATTCTACCTAACTCTCTAACTGAACAGCTTGATGAAGCAGCCGTGGCAGTAGGGTTTGTCGTTTTGCTCTTTAAAGGTGCCTTTGTTGAGCTGTTTCAGGCAGAAGGCACAGACAAAATGCTCTGGGTGAAACTTCTTGGACATGGCTGTGATGCAGCGCCCTGTGATGGGCTTCTGGCAGCCGGAGCAGAGGGAGCCGCGGCGCTCATGGTAGTGCACTTCACAGTAGGGTTGGCCGTCATGCTCAAAAAAGCTTCCATTCACAAACGGGGTGAAGCACTCCTGCAGAAACACACACACATAAGAGGACAGCGTTATTTTAGTACTCCTTTTCTTACAAGGCGTGCAAACTATTAAGGAAAAGTTCCTGACTTAAGCATAATACTAACCCTGCAAACAAAACACTCAGGATGCCAAAGACAGTTCAGAGCAGAGATGTAATTTTCCAGAATGGCTCTGGCACAGCCGCCGCATTTCGGTGCAAACATGTCAAAGTAATCTTTCCTGCAGTAGGCCTTTCCATCCTTTTCATGAAAACCTGAAAATAGAAAGAGACAAGAGATTATATCCACTCTAATGTAAAGAGAAACTGCTAAGCAATATGATTAAAAACATATACTTGTATCACATTACCCTCAGGGCCAAAGAAAGAGCCACACTGAGCGCAGAAGAAGTGTTCAGGATGCCATGTTCTATCCAGCGCTGTCACAACTTTCTGAATGGACATTAAAGACATTTATTATTGGCTGACACATTTACAGCAGAGACCACATGTGTGGAGAGCAGTGACTCACATCCAGTATGGGCCCGTTGCAGTAGTAGCACCGCGGAGAGAACAGATTGTGGTAATCTTTCTCACAGTAGGGCTGTCCTTCACGTTCAAAAAAGTTCCTGGAGCCAATCTCCTCTTGACAGTGTGTGCACACAAAGTGTTCGGGGTGCCATGTGCGGCCCATGGCGGTCACCACCTAAAAAAACAACAACAAAAAAACAACAACAGATAATTGAAGCATGATTAGAAAACATCTATGTATGTTACAGACAAAAGATTACCTTAACCAAACCATCTCACCTGTCCCACAATCGGCTTACAGCAGGCTCCGCAAACTCCTTTAGCTACTGTCTGCACGCCCAGTTTGTTGAGGTCAGACTGCAGGCTGCCAAGCATGTTGTCCAGTTTGTTGACCTGTGTCGGGGGCCCACCGGGGACACCACCCTTCCCTTGGGCCATAATCTGAAATGGTTCAGTATGACAATAGTTACCTACTGTTGAACTGTAACAAAACTAACTGAATATTTAAGTTTTGGGTTACTAAACTTCAAAATAAGCGTGAAAAACAGAAGGAATAAGACGGGGGGGGAGGTCGTGCCTGCATTGGAGGGAAGATGGGGTCATACTCTGTTTGGCAGCCTACAGAGACCAGGACTTTGGGTGCAACTGGGGGAACTGAGTCCACTGTTGGTGGCTGGGTTGGGGTTTTTAGGACAGGAGGCGGCGGCTCTGGTTTAGGTGTAGGAGGGTTCTGGACTGGAGCTGGTGGAGGTGAGGCTTTTATGAACTGCCGAGGTGGAGCGGGAACTGGTTCGTGAACGTGGTGGGTACATTGTGGAGGTGATGAAGGAGGTGGAGGAGGTGGGGGTGGTATTGGGACAGGGGTGTGCTGTACTGGGAGGGGTCGCTTAGGTTCTTCTATGACAGGGGGGCGACAGGGGGTAGGGGGAGAGGGAGGTGGGAGCACCTTCCTCACAGGGACAGGCGACGAGGGGGGAATTATGATCTGAAGAAAAGAGGAAAAACAGAAAGAAGGAAGGAAGGAGACAGGAAATGTGCAGAAAAGGGAAACAAAAGTGAAATAATTGTCAAAGGAGAATTTGTGGAAACTGTCAAGCACACTGAAGCCAACCTTGTCGACCTCACTGGCCGCCCCATCGGGACGATATCGCTGAGGTTTGGACGTGACGATGACACCCTCCGTCAGCCAATCATCGGACTGTTTGCGCCGCCGATCTGAGCGGCCAATCCCAAGCTTACCCTGAAGCTCCTCTATGAGACGGTCCTGGGAAGAATTCTTGTTTACAATGATGGGTCCCATCTTCCTGCGCAGATGAGCCTCTCGGTACATGGGGTGCACATTGGGAGTCTCTTTAGTGCGCCTAATAACCGATTTTATCTAAGAGGGGGGAGGGAAGGAGTGAACACCTTATGATATGTCCACTCCAATTTACAAGCTCAAGCAGAGCACTGAGGCAGCAGGGTCAGTCACACCAGCCATTTTCAAATCACTGACATGCCGGCAAAGCAGTGGTCAGTGAGCTCAGAGTCACTCTCATCCTTCAGTTTCTCAAGCAGCCACATAAACATCAGGTCTCAGTTTGGGCCTTCACACAAAACCAGTGGTGCCATGCAGAGTGCTTGCTGGTGCTACCAAACAGCAGGTTAGTTGTAAGTGTAGTTTCCAAGCAAAACCTCTTAATTAGCTTGCTTCAATTCCTCCAGCCTCTTACTTACGAGACATTTAATTCTAAATAAATATATATAGTTTCTATATTTCAATCAAAGCTTAAACATAATGTGTTTTTCTGCCTGGTTTATTTGCCTGGCTACATTTGGGGTAAGCAATATATTTTTGGAGTAACTGGGGAGCATATTGTTAATGAAACTGTCAGAGGATCTCAAATCACGCATCTCCTCCAAGGTCTGTTTTCATGGATGAAAAGAAGCTAGCTCAAGACTTTGGCCAATCACAGCTCTTTTCACAGCAGATCAGATGAGTAGTATATAAAGTAGTACAAACATATTTAACATAAAAATAGTTGATAGGACATTACCTAAGAGAACTAACGAAGACCTGATGATACTGAAAGCTAACAAATCAATCATAATCATATCTGATGTAAGGATCATAGTAATGGTCAAAATAGCAGATAAAATATTAGATGCCATGTTTTAGTTTCTCAAAAAGACATGCAAGATAAACCCTTGCAGCAGAGGCTGGGATTTATAGGAGCATCAGTCTCATTAGCTAGCAAAACAAGCCCATTTTAAAATCAGGCAGGGCCGGCGAAGCGTACATGTCCCGACGCAGAGACTCTATCTATAGTGGGAGTCTGAAGTAGGGGCAGGTCCAGGGTGATGTCAGGGGTCCCGGGGCATGACGATGGGGTCATGGACTCATCCATCCAGCTGGCCTCTGTCAGTGGGGTCATGCTGCCATCTGTATACAGCCTCTCAGTGTAAGGGGTCATGGTGCCATCCAGACCGTCATGTAAGGACATGGACAGCTCTTCATCAGCCCAGTCCAGGTCTCTGTTCCCGTCTGTGCCTCCGTCCACTGAATCATCTGTAAAAGTGTTGGTGAAAGTGTCCGGTTGCACACTCCTTCTGTCCACGGGCAGGATAAGCTCCTCGTGCACCTCCTGCATTCCTCTGCCTAGACACACTGCATCATTCTTCAGCTGAGGTCCATCCACATTCGCCATTGTGTGATTTTGTGAAAAACTCATTGCTAGAAGCTTGTCTAGTGCTTCATCCAGGGATGGCTCTACCACAGGGGGTTGCTGTACAGTGAAGGTGGGGGTTGTATGGGTTGTGGGTGCTGTCTCCAGCAACTGTCTGTTGCGGTTATCGAAGGCCACTGGAGAAGAGACTATTAGTGGCGAGACTGGAGATGGTGAAGATGTTTTTGAAGGTGGAGACAGAGAGACAAAAACGGGGAGGGGGGAGGGGGCTGAGACCTGAGGGGTGAGGTTTTGGGTAGTAGGTAAAGATGAAGAGAAACTGACATCGAGATCATAAAAACAAGGAGAACCCTTGCTTACACTCTCAGGAGCACAAGAGGATTTACCTCCAGAAGCTGAGGGTGAGACCCGCTCTACAGATGGACTTGGGGACTTGGAGGACTTGTGATCCAGGACAGTGATAACTGAGGTAAGTGAGGGGGTAGTGGTATTGGAAGGACTTGGGCTACTTCTTAGCAGGTTGGAGTTAGAGGAAGCAGACTGAGAGAGGACTAGCAGAGACTTGGTTTGAGATGATAGCATGGTGGCAGAGACATCTATGACAGAGTCCAGGTCTAGGTCACTGGTTGCAGAATGTGAGGATGTAGGACTGTGTGGAGAGAGACGGCTAGGGTGGGGTCTCAACATGCCACCATCTCCTCCATTCTCATCTATATGTAGCTCTAGCCCAGCAGGTAAAGAGAAGAGAGGAGAGGCACAGGCAGACGGATGGGACAGACTAAAAGAAGGAGAAGCTGTGGGGGAAATGGAAGAGGACACTGGAGTGTGGCGAGAGCTGGAAGACGCTCCTGCTGGTTCTAGCAGAGAGCCTAAAGAGCTAGGCTAGAGGAACAGAGAAGCACAAGTGAGAGAAGAAGAAGAAGAAAGCAATTGTGAGGAAAATGACAGGAGAAGCTTGGGATTTGTTGTTTAAATAAAGCCGTTCCAATGCTCCCTCATGGAGCTCTGTACCTTGAAGTCAGACAAAGAGGCCATCAGCTCATCAAGCTCTCTGGTGGCACAGGAAGCTGAAATTCTGGCTTGCTGTTGAGAGGATGTGTCCAAGTCACTGTGGCGTGTGGAGGGGCTGGAAAACACAAGTCGTAATCTGATTATTAAATACATGCAAACAATGACATTTTACTATCAGCGAAGCTCAAAACTGTGCAAGATGATGATTCCTAATTATCAAAGCAAAACATTTTTCTGTCTTCTTTAGTTCTCAACACCAAGACAACTTAAAAAAACAAAAACAACAACATCTCCCCACGCCAGCTGTCACACACAAAGCAATACAGCTACCATTTATTGTTGCTGTAAACTTATTTAAACAATCTTTTACTGTGTGTGGGAAATACATGCATGTATTTGTTAAGAAGATGTAAATGCTAATACATATTCAGAAACCTCAAATATTTGCATTTGCTCATACAGTCCACTGATCCAATATCAGCACCCTCACGTACATTTTTAAATATATATACCTCCCTGTGTGGAACTTTTCTGGAATCCTTTTCAATAAGGTCACATGAGGGGAGGAATTGTACAAAAAAAAAAAAAAGATATCTAACCCATCATCTGCAAATATTTTTTTCTACTCTTAAGTTCTATGTGATGTCAAAATGAGCAAATATCCTGGTCATCATAAGTACAAAGCTCTGTGACTGCAGAAGCCCCACACATCTGCTGCTCACGTCATTTGTTTGAGAGGGTCAGCACATCAGAAGAAAGTTGACTAAAGGGAGGGTGGCCTTACAGGGAGAGAACGAAAATATCTTGAGACAGTGGATGAACTCAAGGGGCTACACAAAGACACTGTATCAGATATATAAGGATTATTTTAATCTGCAAATCATGCAAAGCTATTCTAGTAGAGTCTAAGGATAAAAATACAGAACTGCAAATGAACATGACAGGTCTACTTTGCCAGGTCTCAGAAACTTTCTGCTGAAGAATATAAAGACTGTTTTTAGTCTCTAACTCCAAACTTTACTTTTTCCAAAGTATAGTAAGTCAAACACAAGAAGGAACAAAGTCTGCAACATTGATTAGAGGGGACTTTAATGCCAAGTTAGACCCCAGCTGTAGTGGAGATACCTGGGTGAAGGCACCGAGCCTTCCAGCTCATCCAGCAGACTTTCCACAGTAGGTCGGGCATCCTCCATCCTCCCATTCCTCTTCGGTTTCTCCTGAGGTGGTGGGCTTACCAAGATGTCAGGTGTGCCGCCGTTCTCGTAGTGGGTGATGCTGCAGGATGGCAAGGGGGGAGCTGCCTCCTCTGTGGACACATAACATTTGAAACTAATACTGCTCGGTCCGATTAGAATTAATAAAACTAAAGCCTTTGCCTCTACCTGTAGTGGGAAATGAAGGGGAGCTCTGTTGCACAGCGTTAAGTTCCAGCAGAAGCCTGTCAAGCTCTGACAGATTACTGCCCAAGGCAGAAGTCATGGCTGTTGTAGATGAGTCTGATGTCTTCTGTTTGTTTGGGAAACTAAAGAGACAGAGATAACTTACCGAAAGAAACTAAAAGTTGAAGAAAATGCCAGATGACGTAGTCAGGTTTATATACACAACATCCTGAGCGTGTGGAAGTTACCTGTAAACGTGGTCCTCTTCAATGTGAGATAATGGAGAACTGCTACTGTCCCTTGACCATGAGCTCTTCTGTGCTGAACCCAGTGACTGAAGAGTAAAATGTAAAATTTACTGTTTTTCATTTGAAGAGTCTGATATACTAAGTGAGATCAGATCACAAACATGGCAGAAATCTACCTGCTGAGATGAGTGGTGGGAATCAGGCTGATCTCTCAGGGACCCATTCAGAGCTTCAGCTGAAGGTGGAGGAGGGACTGGAGGTGGAACTGAAACATCTTGGTAGGGCTGTCCTCCTGTAGGGATGGAGTAGGGCGTTTCGTCTGGCAAGAATACTGGTCGCTTTGAGATGTGGGATGTAGTAGATTCCAGGTCTGCCAGTAACGCGTCTGAAAGATGCAATTCATTCATGTTTCAAGGCACAGTGACAATATAAAAAAAGATCTCTCCAACCAAAACAATAATCAATCAGAATTTGACAATCTATTTGTCTAAGGTAAACAAATTCTAAAGGTCTTTTTCCAAGATGTCTTAGCCTACGAACATGAAAACCAATCACACCGTCAGTGGGATCTCCCTTCTGTGTGGGTTTCCTCTCACAAAGAATATCAGCGTAACCTGTGATATTATACTGGCCTTAGCTGTGGGTGAGATAGTGCGTTATCCTTGTATGCCCCCGCAGCTTTTGCTGAATAACTGGTTAACAAAATGGGTGGACAGACGGATGGATGGGCGCTCTGAGGTCACTACTGATGTTGGCGTCAGGCTGTAACAGACAATGCCAGCGAGTCTGAGTCCTTCATTCCAGCCTGTCAACAAAACTGGTTTCTCCTCAGAGCAGATCATCCATGCTGCGGTGGTCACATGGCCAAATGTGACCACTGCAGCATGGCACACAACACCACCTAGACCCAACTTCTATACCTAAATCATAAAACTATAAAACATCCCTCAGAAACTGGCAACATGTTTTTCCAACAGTCCACATTAAGATACAAACTTGAAGCCAATGAGAGCAACCATGCATTTGATCTGTCAGCTCAGTATGCCATGCATTCAGTTCATGTCTATGATTAGTCTTAGTTTCAAGAGAGTGAGTGTGAACTGAGACAGACTGACAAAACAAAGAAGCAGAGAGACACAAAATGTTTCTGAATCCGGTCCAGGGTTGAGGGGATACAGCGTTACCCTGATGAGTGTTTGGTGGAACGCCGGAACAAAATAGACTCTTACATCACACAATCCATCCATCTGCAGCATGTCTAGAATAGACCGCAATCACAGGCTGCATAGTGTTACACTACAGAGGCTTGGCCCTGTTACAAAGAATAATATCTTTGAAAGGTAGGATGGAAAACTGTCCAAATATTCAAGAAACAGGGAGCTCTTACCACCTGCCTGTCTAGCACAGATTGTCTCTCTAGATTTGGATTTGTTTATTTCCTGCCTCTCCTGGGAGTTAATATTTTAATCTCTTAACATCAAACCAAGTCATTGGCGAGATTTAATTAAGACTTGCACCTATTTAGAGCAACCAAAGGGAAAATGTCTAAATCTAAAATATTTGAGAGTAGTTTCTGAAATTCTCCTATTTAGCACGTTAACTTAAAAAAAATGTTCAAGAAGTTAAGAAACAAGATTCATCTGGTTACATATAATTCTGGACAACTTCATAAAATGTCATATTTTACAAAATAATTCAAATTCTCAAAATATTCCACCACTAAATCCCAACTTCATCCTAAATGAAGTCAACAGAGCAATATCCAGCATAAAATACACAAACGCACAGAGAAAAACATACATGCAATACAACCATCTAGTTTGGAAATCCTGAGAAAGTTCAGTATCTCTACTTACATTCTTTCCACCTGTATCTGTAATATCCTTGACGAAGGACTGTGACTGTGTGGGTGCCAATGTGTGAGTGTGAGCAGCGTGAAGTGATAACAGGCTGCCAGTCTAATGGGGGAGTGGTTTAAGGGCCAAACGGTATCCTCTCAGTGCCTTCTTATCTCAACACAAACGCTGAAATGAACTTGTAAATTTGAGAGAGAGAATGCATTAACAAAGTATGACCAACAGAGCTGAGCTTCACATGTGACAAGGTGTTTGGTTATGAGCAAGAATAATGTGTGACAAAAGTTTAAATCTTGTACATCTTCTAGCAACAGACCAGGATATACCTGAAAAAGAAAAACTCACACCTGTCTGCATCTTTCAAATTTCATATTAGTCTCGACCCTTAATCACGGTCCTCAATCCAGAGACACTGCCACAAGTCCAACGTCTAAGTCATGAAAAGTTTGACATAAACCACATGGGAGCTCAAATCTATTTAAAGCAGAAAGCTCTGTGAGTAGCCCATGTCTGTGCAAATGTGCTGAAATATCATGACCAGCCCAAAATAATCTGCACCTGGTGCTGACATGCTGAGCAAGGTCTCACTGAAGTTGACTTTGTCACTCATGAAACAAAGCCGCTAGATTAAAGAAAAAAATTATTTTATTTTTTTTAAAATACCACAACTGTGTTTTGGGACAAAGGTGAGTCATGTGAAATATAGTGCATTTAGGTACTGATTTATGTTCCTCATGAAGCAGCAGCTTAGAGCCTTCCAAATCAAAATAAATTAATGCCTTAGGTTACTAATTATGGCTATGTATTCCTAGAAAGTTCTTCACAGCCTTGACAGAGAGGGCAGCCATACTGCCTAAGGCCCTCCAAAACTATTATAGACTGAGCCAAGTTTATAAGACAACTCCTTTCACAGCAACTCTGCACTTATTATTCCTTCTTCCAGCTGGTGATACTACACATATATGTAGATATGTAGATATATATACACAAGACCATGATCTCTAGAATAAATATACACAGAGTATGCAGGTACACAGGCCAGTGTATCCATAATAGGAAATACACAACTGCAGAATGGTACATTTTTGATAGCTGATATCTGTGACAGGCCAATATTGATATAGCAGTTTCTGAGTTTGTTTTCTGAATGTGACACTAATTTCATTATCAGGAAACAAAGATGCTTAGTATAGTAGTATTTTTTCCTGAAACTACGGGGTATAACAAATCTCTAAAACCTCAGGCTGGTTGATATCTCTATTGCTCTTTACAAGGGATGATTCATTTTAAAAAACATATCCATTAATCACCGACTGGATAACAAATAAATCCACTATTATGCTGTATGGACCTTAGTGATACACAGTTCTCTTTCAACCCCTACTTGTTTTTCAAAGCACCGGGAATTTGCTAAATGTATTCACTTGAGTAACATGATTCTCGTGTTGTGATTTTGGTCCCAGTTCCAAACTTGATACACCCGTAACGGAAACATAGGCACAGCAGTTCAGCTAGACTGCTCCTATCCATATATATGACTTCTAACAGCTACTCCAAATCTGTTAAGTTTATGTTTCTTTCAGATCAAAGCTACACAGGGTTCAGTGCATGTGTGCGGTTGCATGTAGGTCACAGGTTATCAAACTGTCAGACAATATAGATATAGCCAGGTGCCATGATGTAGACATTTTTTTGATAGTACAATTCATGATGGTTATTTAAAAAAAAAGTTTTTTTAACATTATGGATTAAAATGATAAACAGACTGGTGTTACAGAACATGGGCAGACATAATGTCTTTCATTATTTATAAGCTGCTTTGATACCTTATTTATTTTAAACTGGATACACATCCTCAAGGAATCAGTCCCTTTAAATCACATTTTTTCTTCTTTTTAGCCATGGACAGAGACCAGTGTTTTCATATCACTTCTGTCTGATGTTTTCTCCGTTGTATATGTGTTTGTGTGTATAGCCAGTGAAACAGTCCAAGAGACAGTCACTAGGGGAATTGAGTTGTGCAGGTAAGAACCTCCATGTGGCTGTACCCAAAAGGTAAATGTACATTTTATTATACCTGTCAAATTTTCATAATACGTTATGCTGTGAAACCAGTATAGCCAGAAACCAGAGCAAAAATGATTGCCTAGTAAATTGACTGACAGAATGATTCTGTTTTATACTTAACTTAATTATTTATATTATAGAATAATCTCAACTATTTATCTTCTCTTTTAATCCATTGTTTGGGTTGTAAATATTCTGATGCAGGTGATTTAAACATTTACAAAAAAAAACAAAACAAAACAAAAAAAACAGTTGCCAATTTCATAAATCTGTTTCAGCTCTGTTTGTATAAACTGCTAGAGAGGAATTTTTGACGAGAAATATTTGTGTGCTTTAGGTTAAAAACTTGAATTTGTAAACAATAAGTAACAATAGATGTGAGATAATTCTAGGGAAGTAAACAATATTTCCATTTGACATGTTGCAGAGTAGAAGTAGAAAGTATGTCAAAGGAAAAGAAAAGTACCTTAAATTTGCTCTGACAGTGAAAACAGGACATTAGGAAAGAAAATCCCAAATTTCCATCACACATCCTTTTGTGGCTTTTGACTAAGCAGCCTGTAATCCACATACAGGCCACCCACTGAGAATAGTGTAAGCACATCTCTGAAGTCTGATGTCTTTTACTGCAGCTCATAAAAGGAGAAAGAATGAAAATGGGAGTTAAATTTGCTCCTCATTTCCCTGATGAGGGCAGCATTGCCTGTCATGAGGACAGACAACAAGCCTTCGCCAGCCTCAGAAAAGTTAGGTCCACAAAGAGTTAGAAACACTGAGAATCCAAACACGCACTGTAAGCCAAGCAACAGGCTAATCTTTTCCATTCCAGACAGGGGGTAGGAGCCACAGTGGACAAAGTCCAATTCTGCTCTAACAGCATCCTGACTCAATGGTCCATTGTGCAAGATCTGGAGGAATGAAGCTGTCATCTAGAAGGGTGTCTGCAAACGTGGTGAGCTATGATTTAAATGCTGTTTCACAGTGGATACAGAAACAGGTTCGACATCCAGCAGTTTAAAGATTAAACCATGTCATTACTCCTCTCTCACAAAGAAGATGGAGAAGAAAGAGACTCAGAGGCAATTTATTATACAACAAATCTTATTTTACATGTTATTCTGCATGTATTAAGTTTGCCTGCTTTAAGTCTCTGAATAGATGGAAATGATTAAAGCAGCGATACACCAGTGTGCAACCTGAAAAGAAAGCAGGACAGAGGTATAAAGTACACCAACTGTTTCACTTGAACAATGTACTGATTTAAACCAACAGCAGTGCTTTCAGGGGATTCAACTGTGCTCACACTGTGCCAACTAATCTTTATTGTGTTCAACAAACAACTGAAGTCATGTGGACACTGTACACATTCTTGTGGCAGTGGGTGCATGTACAGTCTTGTCTGCACCCCTATCCACCCACCCAAAGCCATGCCATCGTCCTGCTGTGTTTATCAGATGGGAGTGAAGGTACATGAGGAATTCCACACATTCCTCTGTCCACTTGGCAAAAAGCAAGCAGACCAGGCAAGGACGCAGGGAAGGTGGCTCAGGAACAGGAGCATACAGTCACCCTAATCCAATGAAACCTCATTTTAAAAACCCAACCTGTCTCAACTGGAATGTAAATGACGCTTTGTGATCAAAGCTACTTAAGCAGGACATTCCTTCAATGCTGTGGGATCCTAGGTAGTGTGAAGAACGTGTTCCAATACAAAACACCATCTGTCAGTACAGAAAATGAAAATAATGTGTTGACAATTACAGGATGGATTCCACTAACTGCAGCATGCCTTGAATTCCAGGATAAGGGAGATGTGAAAATGTGTACTGCCCATTGCCCACAGAGTACAAAGCACCATACAGGGTGGAAACCAAGGCTACCTAAAATTTTCTATTAACATGTGGGCAATGGTGATGGGCCACTGAGGTCTACAGCTCACCTGTTTATAGCCAGGGAGCAAAAGAGAAGAACTGGCCACAATCCCAGGGTGAAATCCTACCCCATCAGACCAACCCAACATGATATTTATATCAAACAAGACAGGCAGGGGCCACGGAGAGGGGGTGGAGGGTTAGATGCCAGCGAGACAGACAAGGAAGGCTGTGTAGAAACCACAGAGGGGGAATGTGGGTGAGAATGAAAGAAAATGGACCAAAAGCAAACTTGATTAAATAACGGACCAGGGGAAAAATAAAGGTCAAACCTTGCAGTTTATAGATGGCATCCTGTCTATACAGTACAACACACAATCCCAAACAGACAATGGATGAATGAATGTATCAGAATGACTGAAGCATTGTAGGGTGATTACCATCTAAAAATATCCTGCCAAGCAACCCCATATCCGAAAGATGACACTCCTCTTGGAGGGAACGCCAAACCAAAATAAAAGAACTTCCCCACAGACCAGTAAATCAGATGACATGGCACCGTGTGGAGACTGATGTAACACCCAGTCACTGAGGGCACATTCATAGCCATGAATGTAGATAAATTGCATGTCAGTGAGCAGCCTTTTGTGCTATAAGAGTGTAATTGGGTAGGATGAGAAGAACGGTCAAAAAAAGACCGTCTTGTCCCTCTTAAACACCGACTGAAACCAGTCACCCAAGCTTCAAACTAACAGTTACATCGAAACGGCTTAATGCTTTGAGTTAAACACTAAGAATATACAGTAAGGACAAACAAAAGTGTCATAATGTGAAAAATTCTTTAAATATGGAAAGCGTACCACCTGTTCCAACTGAATTTTTGTGAATAAGTAATTATTATACTACTTTAAATTGGTGATTTTCTTGGTGGTTTTCTCATCTTCCCATTTAATCAAGTTGTAGCTGTACGTCAGCTCTCATTATGAATATAATCTTATTACCATTTCATCAACACGACTTTTTTAGATATTTAATTTCCTTTTTCCGTTTTTTTAGTAACATTTACATTTAAAAAGAAAATTTTATTAAACTTAGCTGCAACAGTAATAATTACAGCAGTAAAGTTACTCTAAATGTTATGTTGTACTTCACTTCAAATGTCTATGTGAGACAGAGACAGAACTGTTGGACTGAACTTCATAATATCAGTTTTTTAAAATCACAAACAGTAGTGAAACTCTGACACAGCTGTGACCTGTAGACCACAGACAGCAAAATCCTGATAGGTTTAAGCTTCAGTAGGTGAAGCGTTTTCACATCACCTGATCTGGGACCAAATTCATAAAACTGCGCATACAGAGGTTCATGCTTTCAAACTATACAATTTTGTAAATTTTGCATGCAGGGAGAACCCTGATGATGATGAAACCATGAAACTCAGACACTCACTGGAGAAGTGGAGAAAAAAGGAAATGTGTAATAAAAAGATCAGGTTTTAAATCAGGAACTAAAGAAAAACTACCCAATGGAGAAAAATAGCAGAAGTTCAAAGGAAAGAGTCCCAGCTGAGATATAAAAAAAAAAAAGATTACAATTTACTGAAAATCTCATCAGTTCACACAAGAAAAGCTTGTATATAAATGTCACAGCATTCAAAGAACCAAAAATTATTATTATCATTATTATTATGCTACACACTGTCATTCCTTTTTTGCCAACACCTCTTCACTTCATTAGGTTTGAGCAGCTACCAAGCTCATGTGTTGACATTAACTGAAGGCAGCATGTTTACTACAGCCTGCAGCCCTTGGTTTGGAACCAAGGAAGCTGGAAATCATTTTGTCACCATCAGAGTATCAGTGTTTGTTACCCAGTCCTAGTAACAAAACATGGACTGAAACAAAACTTAATACTCATACGCATAATTACTCTTTAGAAAAGAAGTGAGATTCCCTGCTCTGCTTAAGGACACACATTCCCCTCTCCAGAGACCTACTGACAGCTGACCCCTGAATAAGCAGGCTTTTGCTCCCCCAAAGGAATAACAACAGGACAGTAATGTTTTTTTAGCTGGGATTTCATTTATTTAAGTAGAAAATACATTTTTGTTTATCAAATAGGCAGGAATAACAGAATAAAGTATCCACTTCCCTTACATAAGGCAGAAGAGGCTCATTGCCTTTACTATAGACAGATCAATCATGTCTAGGTG
>VVHJ01013999.1:7471-24287 GCA_015107715.1 Tylochromis polylepis | reverse complement strand
AAACCCCCGGAACCCCCCCCCCCCCCCCAATATGCCCCGGAGGTCCCCGGCTTGAGTAATGTTGGAAGAATACAGCAGCGACTCAGATTCCTACTACAGTACCCAGACCTGTTAGGAAAATAATCAGCACTGTTCTCTGAGAGAAGTTACAAGAGCGGGGAACAGTGAAGGCATGGAAACAGCATGGCAGGGAGGGAAGAGGAAGAGACTGAAGGCTGCTGTGAGTGGAAAGAACAGTATCGTACAACAGCATTTAATAGTGGAAAGGGCTGTTCTAGCAGCAGGATCACAGGCTGAAGGCCCCCCAGCTGCCTCCAGCACTGACTCTGCTCATTGTTTTTCTCCTCTGTTTCCTGAGGATGTGGGGCAGGCTCTGTTGCCTAAGCGATGAGGTCAGCCACGCAGCTCTTCCCCAGACCCAGAACAGGATGGGTGTGGAGCTCGGGAACAAGACTGATTTACAGTCGGGAGCTTCTCTCTAGCCTAGCAGGCAAGCCCACTGGTTAGGGATGGTATGCACCAACCTTGCAGCTCTCAATGGGGTGATGATAGCTAGTCTGGTAACACTAACTCTGCTGTGGAATTACTAGGACACAGAAACCACTAAAGACCTTCTAAGAGTTTTCGGTATGCTGCGTAAATGCTGTAAACATTTAAGCCAGCTGCCTTACATCTCAGCCAACTCCTATGATTGTCTCAAGAATAAGGCGTTCCTCTTCAAGGTGATCAACAGTTACTGTTACAGTAAATCTTACAGGACTACTGTGTGTTTACAAAAGGCATTCTTATAAGGTGTCACTGTGTTTCACTCCACAGAGCAACCACATGGCCCTCATTACGTCTGCAAAACGAAGCCGAGTGGCTCCCACTGTTTTAAAGTCTGCTTTTAAGCAACAAAGAGCACCTCTCCTCTGCAGTGTCTTTTCAGATTCTTTGCAAAGATAGGCAATGTTTATCCTTTCTTTAAAGTGGCCATTTAATGCTCTGAGGTTTTTCCCCTTTCATTTAAGTTTTCACATGGCTTTTCATGCATGTAGACGATCTTTAAAGTTACAAAACCCAAAGCTTTGTTTTCCTATAGAAAACCACTCTCTTTCCATGACTTATTAAATTCAATTTTTTTTATACAGTGCCAAATCAGAACAACAGTAACCTCAAGTCACTTTACATTGAAAGGTTAAGACCCTATAATAATATAGAGAAAACCCCAACAATCAGACGACCCCCTATGAGCAAGCACTTGGCGACAGTGGGAAGGAAAAAAAGAAGGATTTTAAATTTGATTCTGGATTATACAGGGCGCCAATGAAGACAAGTCAACAGTCACCTGATGGTTAGTCAAGTCGTGTTATGAAGCCTCAGAATGAATGTTTTTGTCAGCTGTGTATTTTGAAATAGGTTGTGATGAGTTTAATCTGACAGTGAAACTGCATGCTCATTGGGAAAGGACTTGTAACTAACACACTGAGCCAATAAGCATATCCTGGATAATTCTCCTTTCTTACTTTAATTGGGAACACATTTGGCTTCATTTTTTTTAATTCAACATGACCTGAAACTGGCAATTAGGCCATAAAGACATCAGGAAAGTCCTTACTGAGGTCACAGAGTAATTGAGAAAAATGTGAATTTAAAATCAATAAACAAGGACTAGATGTATGTTCCTGTGTTTTCATGTCGCCTTCAGTGCTGTAGTGGTACCTCACCACAGCTAGCTTTTTTTTTTAGCATTACCTTAAGCTACATTGCTAAACTATAGACTGTGCAGTTAAAAACAAAAAACTAAAGAAAAATAAACCACACACAGAAACAAAGAAAACTGCTCCACCTCCACACTAAGGTTAAAGAAATTCAACTTGGTTCTCAAATTTTTGGAGGAATGAAGTAAGAAGTTTCAAAAATAGTAACATCATTGCAAGAAAGTGTTGTGCACTGTGTAACATAGAAACTTCTCTCATAAGTCTCTCTTTGGCTTGTTATAAACAGTGACTTTATTTTTGCAAGCCTCGGATTATGCAGGCACCCTTCAGGTGGATTTCAGATAAATATAACAGAAACAACAACTCTCCCCTGGTTTCTACAGGTGCCTATTTTAATTGCATCATGAATCAATCATTCAATCAATCACTTCAGAGGAATCCTGTACCTACTGACCAGTTGTGGACTGTGTGACTGGGGCCTTCTTCACTTGATCTTACATATTAAAAATGGCAGACAAGGTAACATCACAGGGTTATTTGTCATGTCTACAAAACCTCAATACTGATACATTATGTAACTAGTCACATAGTTTTGCCAAGGACTGAACTGATCAATCAGAGCAAGCTGGGATTTTCAGGATGCGCAGCCTCAAGGAGTCTGTCTTTGGTCCCGTCTTCCTCCCGTCACCACAAACCGGTCGCGGCACATGGCTGCCCCTCCCAGAGCCTGGTTCTGCTTAAGGTTTCTTCCTGTTAAAAGAGCGTTTGTCCATCTGTCACCCAGCGCTTGCTCATAGGGAGTCGTTTGATATTTGGGGTTTTCTCTGTATCATTGTAGGGTCTTTACTTTACAATATAAAGCTCCTTAGGGTGACTGCTGTTGTAACTTGGCGTTATATAAATAAAGTAAAATTGAACTGAAAGGCTTTACATAGAGGATGAAATGGTCTCTGAAATTTTAAAAAAAAAAAGTTTTTTTTCTTTAAAAGTTAAATATTATTAAGCTTTACTAGAAGGACCTGTAAATGAGAATCAGAATCATAAGAAACTGTGTCAATGTTTTACTTGTTCAGCCTCTGGATTAAGAAAACAAGGTTTTATATGGGAGTGTACACATACTGACATTATCTGGGGACGAACAAACAAAAGAACAAGTGATCCTGGTTGCCAACATTAGTTTGGTTTCAATTTGAGTAAGTGGACATATATTCAAAAAAGCTATGTTGAGTACTAACAACTTTGTGGAGTGACCCTAGATTTTGCAAAACAAAGTCTAAAAATAAAGAAGCTTCCTTTAGGCCCTTGGAATTATAGTTTCTATTGTACTTTAAAATAATATAATGAACAAGAATGCAGTAAATAGGGGAAGTTCCCTACAGTGTCCAGTCACTAATCTTTCAGTTTGATTCCCTAGTAATTAACAAAGAGACAATTTAATGGGAAATTGCAACCAATAAGTAAATTCTGTTACTCAATATTATTCTCACTTTATTTGTGACCATTGAACGTACTGCATGTGTGCGTATTAACTCAGTATGCTCGTTTTTAACATGCAGAGGTGGAACAGGGGGTTTTCAGCGCACTGAGTGAGGTCAGTCTGCCTGAATGTCACACAATCGTCAGGAATTCACAGAGAGCTGAATATTAGCTGCACACACCCTACAAACATGAAACACAGCACAGGCCAACAGAAAGGACACTACGTCACATGTGGTTTAAGAGCCACAGCTGCATGAGGAGTCGCCCCCTTGGCCACATCAGAAGTGAAGGCTAGGCCTGGCTGCCACCTGGTTACCAGCCATGACAGCATAACTGCTCATTGTGTTTGTCTGTTATCATGGCCAAACATGGCCCCTGATTCACCTACTCCAGCAATAATTACAACTGAGATGGCTATGAACACCCTGGCAGGTGTTTATGTGTGTTTACACTACCGTCACACAGCCTTTTGCATTGTTAATATATTTGTAACTCCCCTTAAGGATCTACATCTGGTGTATAAACAATATTTTCCATCATGGGTGTAGTCTGGGAAATCTTTGGCCTCATGGTTGGTGTGATCCCATCTCTAGTTTGTGCTGTATGATCTGTGCTAACTGACTGATCAAGCAGGTCCTCTGGAAAAATCTGACTCAGAGGAACAAATGCGAAGAATGCTTACAATCTGTTGATGAAATTCCCTACCTCAAGCAGTGAGCAACACCAGATCAATATACACAAACATAGTATTCAAACAGTGAGCCTGAATATCAGGACCTGCAGGTGCAGGTAAATGGCAGTAGAGTAAACCTCAGTGACAAATATTTACGCTGATTTGTTTTTGCATATTTAGGGAGGATGTGGGATGACTGCGATTGTTAAGCAGCCAAACCCCAAAGGTCATATTTTTTTAAACAGTGCCATTACTAGCGGACCCCTGTTCTAATGAGACACACTGAAACCAACATCCCTCTCTCAGATAGCAGCAACAGGAGGCAAGTTGTGACCCAGAGAGTTTTTGGCCTTGGATCCTGTCAGAAAGTGATGTTCGAAATTCCTCAGCAGCCTCGCCCCCTCCGTCAGCCCTTCAGCGAGCCTGCAGGCTCCCTCTCAACCAACAATCAATCCTTTCAGCCTCCTAAGGCAGCAAGAGCATCTAATGGCTCCTTGAGGTATTCCCACAACAGACAAATGGGAAATGCGGCACATCATCTCTCCACTTAAACAATTCGCAAATCCATTTCACTGCTGGTCTATGTTAAGAGATCAGAAGATTCCTACAGATATTTGACTGGCGAAACAAGTTTTTGACAAGTACTGAATTAGTAATGTAAATATAGAAGCCTGACCAGCTGTTAAAAGTGTAACATAATTAGAAACTCAGAAGTTGAGTGTCAAAGGTCATAAGTGGGGCTGAAGAAGAAAAAAAAGATGAAGCTGGTAACATCAGAAGGACTGGCATGGATGAAAGGCAGATAAAACCTGCAGTACTGATGAAAGGATTCGTAAAACTGATTAAATTATTAAAAGAAAAATATCACAAATTAACCAGTTAAAGTCACCCACAAGTTATTTGATGACATCACTGTTTTTTCATGACTTGTGATGATCAAATTAGTAATACATGGGGATGCCACATCAATCCAGAAATAACAGTTATATTAACAGACACTGAAAAAAGCAGCAGCTATAAGTTACAGTCTCTATTAAGAGACAGTGTCTCCCAACACAAAACAAAAAATGCACAAAGAGTGATGACAGACATGTGAAGCAGGTAAGAGAAAATGACATTCGGCCATTAACAAACATGTAATATATTTTCCTGTACAAAATTGTCAGGGATACGTCAAGATATCGGCCTAATGGTAGAAGCCAGTTTTTATGTGGTGTGTGACAAATGTTCAAAGATAGTTTCAAGTCTCCATCAGCACTGAGTTATTTCTTATGATGAAGGTTTCTTTGCTAGATAAATAAACACACGTTAGAATACGAGCTCATTAACAGTATCAGCACAGAATTTCCCAATCAGGAGATCCCTAAAGATCTACTGATCGTCCTGCTCTGACAGCATTTCTGGCAAAACTTGCACATGTCTAATCAAACGGTTTTCAGACCTTTCCGTTTCCCATACTTCAATTTTTAGTTTTTCATATAAAATGATAAAGTGGACTGTATCCCAAGTAATTATACATCCCTGCAAGTTAAGTTTGTCACAGTGGAGATTCGCCAGAAGTCAGCCAAGCCAGGGCTGAGCACACATTGTGCTGTACCGAGCAGTGTAAATGGGGAGGCCTGTTGACTCCACCACTTCAAAGCTGGAATGAGTAGCCTTGGGGCAAAAGTTGAAGAGGTAACGTTAAGGCTTGATGTCAAAATGTCATTAATTAACTCCTCCCTCCGGCACACATACTGATAAAAAAGACGTTGATTTAGATGAGCAGGGCAGCGTGGTATTGCCAGAGACGTTCGCTTCATCTCAGAGAGGGAGAGTTAAAAAGTAGGTACAGTTAAAGGCTAGCGATGTCAGCTGCTAATCTACTAGGCTGCTTATTTTACAGCAACGTGAGGAGAAAGTCAACTGGGTGTAACATTCACTCTTTCGATCGTTGCTGTAACATTTCTGTCAGGTATTAACAAGCTTTTCCTGGATAAGAAAGCTACAGTGGACAGAAACAGACAACATAAAATCTCTTCGTAACATTGACTACCCCTCCACCCTGCTATCCGTTCCAAACTGGGGGCAGAAAACCCACAAATTAAAAAAACAAAAAAAACAAACCCTCACAACTTACCTAAATCGTCCATAGCTGCTGTCTAGTTGTGGACTGCGTCAGTTTTTTGTTTGGCGAGCTTGCGGAGGGTTTGCGAAATCTGAATTTTCCCCTTCAAACTTCACCAGCACTACTGCCCTGGAAGTTGGTCAGTCAGGATTGCTCTCGTGAACGCGCGGCAGTTTGTGTGTGTGTACTTTTCCAGGGCGCGCGCGCCGACTGGATGGCTGTGATGAGGGACATCTAGCGGTCAGACACCGGAATTACACGTTTAAAATAAACATCTCCAAATAACGTCATGGCAGTATAAGGAACCATGATTTTTTAATAAACCTTCTAGATAATGTAGAGCATATCTGTTAATATAACCTCAGAAAATAAACATTATACCATTAGAATCATGAAAGGCACAACAAATCAGACTGATACTCAGTCTATGGGACAAGTTTGAAGACAAAGATCAATGCATTTATTATAGTTCATAAAATACTTTGAAATATGGCCATAACTGTTATCAGACCCTTCCCCAAAGGTTGGTACACTGGGACATGCAAAATTAAAGAAAATGCACCTTTAAATTTGTCTTTTTTAGATGGCAAATGACAACAAAAGCAGCTGGTCACACACCTTTGTATAAAGTGTAAAAAGTCTACATAGTACTGCCATTTCAAATTAAAATTCCATATAAACAGTCAATAAATACTTAAATGATATCAAATGGAAAGATAAGATTTGATCTCTCTCATATAAAAGACAACAAATCTCATTAATTCTAAAGAAAAAAATTTTTTTTTTTATGATAGTCAAAAGTCTACTGCTTTCAGCTTTCTCTCCTCCTCCTTTGTAAGCGGCTGCTGGGAGAGGATTTTATCATGGAAGCGATGGTGTTTGCCTATTCCCAACTTTGGCAGACCTCGGTTCAGCCCCTCCAGCAGCACACATGCCTTACACAGTTTCTGGCTGGAGATGTAGCCACAGCGGCTGCAGGTTCCCTGGACAGGCATCTTTACCCCCTCGCGCACAGACAGGTTCTCACCGGAGTGAATAACGTCCATGATGGAACTGGGCCTCACACTCTCCAGATCTTTTAAATAGGTTCTTGCATAGCCACGGTAAGCATTAGGAGAGTAGATACACTCAGTAGAAAAGTAGTCTAATTTCTTGAAGTAAGCATACAGCACAATCTCTTTTTCATAAGCGTATTTGAGTGGCTTGCAGCGCGGCACGACCCCTTCATTCTCACTGTCTGTTGAGATGGCGGTGCAGCGGCGCAGCCGAGCTATGTCCCCTCGCAAGACGTTCATCAAAACCGTTTCTGCCACATCATCAGCATTGTGACCTGTGCAGAGGAAAAAGAAGAAGAAGAAAAAAAACCACAGAGACATCTCGTTATTCAATACAACACATTAAAGCTAGCACTGCTAACATTTTCACAATCCTTTGAATCTACCTGTACAAATCTTGTCCACTTTGAGCATGATGGCTCCTCTGTCCAACGCCTGCCTCCTGAACACGCCACAGAAGGTGCAGTTATTTTTCAGCCCCACCTGCTTCACTATAGCATCCATCGTCCAGCCGTACAGCTCCTCATAGGACACGATCTTCAGAGGCAGCTCATACTGTTGCTGGTTCCTCTTCACTGTCTCCAAGGAGTCATCTCGATAACCCGTGATTCCCTCGTCCACCGAGAGAAGCATGAGCTCAAGGCCGTAACTGTATCGCTCATTCAGGAGCTTCATTACATGTGCAAGCACAGTGGAATCCTTTCCCCCAGAGGCAGCGATTCCCACAGTCTCCCCGAGTTTAAACAGCTTTGCTGACACTATGGTCTGATGAATCTCCTCTTCAAAGGCCCAGAAGAAGCACTCCTTACACAGAGAGTGGCCGGTTTTTGGACGTTTAAGCACGGCACGCTTTTCAGAGCAGCTGCTACACTGGACAGGCATCTCGACTGTTGGCAGGAAGTTTATTAAAAGACAAATAATATCTAAAATTAATATAACAAATACTTTAAAATATTTAATGTCAAAGGCTTACAAATCTACAAAGGTCCATTTCCTCGTTGCTGATGCTTTTCACTGCTGACCTCCTTAAAAGTGATCTTTTTAATGTTTGTTTTGTAAGCTGAAAATCATGATTTTAAAGTTTGGCTTTAGTCTAGTAAGTGCTTTAAAAAAAAAACACCGTTACAGTCGTACCACTTTTACAGCTCCCTATATAGCCAGGTACGTGATATGTCAGCCTGGAAGAATAACAATCTTCATTTCATACGCTGGATTCTTACTACATTAGGTTTATTTTCATCGATATAAAAGTCGATACAACATACAGTTACTTTAATCTATCAGGCTATATTTTCAAGACATGCCAAATTTAAGAGTAGTACAACACGCCACATAAAAACCTAAACGTGGTCTAACATTAGCTAGCCACGCTAACCTAACTGGTGATATTTACACTGGGTAACATTTTCTTACCAAAGTGTCCGGTGAACCCAGCTCTGAATTAAAAATGTGGTGATAATATATGCAGTTAAAATAATAGCTTAAAAAATTAAGCTGTTAGCACACTAAAGCAGGAGAATATTCATCTCGTAATGTTGGCTCTTCTTTACCGGGACAACAGGAAGTGACGTCTACAGTAAACTCCCTACAGCGCAGCCTATTGGTCGGAGTGGGCCAATTCAATTCAATTCAATTCAATTCAATTCAATTTTATTTATATAGCGCCAAATCACAACAATAGTCGCCTCGAGGCGCTTAATATTTGTACAGTAGATCGTACAATAATGCCAGTGCGCAAACCAACCATTTAATGCCTTCATAATACCTTTATATACTCTGGTTTCTGAGCACAGTTTAGATGCACTGGTGGTGTCTGTTTTTTAGACAGTGCAGTCTGAAGGACTTGTGTGGAGGGGAAAAACAGAAGAAAATCACATGACCGAGTCAAATGTAAGCAATGAGGATTTATTAGTTTGCTTCAAAGAGTGTCACTACTGCCTCAGCTGATATCAAAATGCTGCATATGGTGGTGAATGAAGGTCAAGGGGTTTGTTGCCAGAAAGGGAGCAGAGGCTGCCGAGGTCAGGATTCCTGACAGGAGAGTCACGAGCTTAGTTGACGGGATGAAAGGCACCCCTCTGATGCCACTGCATGTCTCTGATGCGCCGGACTGATTGGATCTGAGGAATCTGGGCTCCGAAATCAGTAGTGTCCTTGTACTCCCCCTTCTCAAACAGGTACTGATAACCTCTGTAGCCTGGATACTGGTAGCCCACCCAGCTGGTGCACCACAAGCAAAGAGAGGGGAAACAAATGTTAGCCAGTTAGAAGTCAAAGGGCATGTGGCAGCTATTTCTATGATATACAGCACCTGCTGAGAGGATGGACTCACGTGCCACTGTGGACCTGAACAGAAGAGACCTTCTCCTGGTAGCCGTGTGCGTGAAAGCTAGGGACATCATCATCTATGATTTCTATCTTCTTCCCTGCAAAGCTGGAGTTTTCATAAAGGACAATCTTGTGCTCCTGGCTGTCCTGAGAAAGCAGAGGAAAAAACAATAAACCCACGGGTGAGTTGTGAAGCTGCTGATTATGGGCTGGCTGATGGGGATATGAATTTGTAAATCTCTCTTACCACTTTAATGGGGCGGAATGCAACAATGGTGTCACTACGCCTGCTGTTGGTCCAGGAATCCCAGCGAGGATACTCGCCCTTCTCAAACACATACTGCTCCCCCTTACAGTTGGCCTGCTCATATCCCACCCATCTGAGAAGACAGAAAAAAAGCCAACAAAAATAACAGAGGATTGTGATTGGTGCAGGGACTCAGCTGGAAAGATGGCTGGTTGTCTGTGTATCACACATTAAATTTGATTGCTTTTCTCTATGCCATTCCCTCTTTTTTGGTCATTTGCTAGTTTTCTCTGTCTGTTTCTAACCCACACTCACGGTCCACACAGCACCAGTATGGAGCCCACTTTCTCCATGCCTGCTTCCTGGAGGTTGTTACAGGGACCAGTCAGCTCATGGCAGCGTCCCTGGAAGTTTTCCTGCTCATAGATAACCAGCTGGAAGAGAGGAAAATGTAATTTTTTTATCTCATGAAAGGAGTTCTTTTTTTGGAAGGTCTTGCTGCCTTTGTGCGCCTGTCCTCCCTCACCTTAAACGCACTGGTGCCTGGCTGCTGCTGCTTGGATGCAGGACTCTGGTGGTCTGTGGCCATAGTGAATGGATAAGGATGATGCTGAAAAGAAACAGGCAAAAGTATAATTTTGAGGTATGTCTGTATTTTTTTTTTCTTTTTAGCTGTTTCTAAAATCTGAGCAGCTGTTGATCGATTCTGTTTGCTGTTTTTGTTCTCTGAAAGTTTCTAAGATTAAACCTAAATCACAGTGGCAAAAGGAAGACAAATACTGATAAATATATATTTAAAGAAAACTTTATAAAATACAGCGTGACGGACATGATCCCCTTACCAGTACCTGTCTGTGCCAGTGTGTTTGTGATGGCACAATGAGCTCAATATATACGGGACGCCCAGGGGTGGAAACTTTGCCAACGGCACCGAGAGTGTCCAAGCTGGCCGGCAGATCAGCCTGCCATAGGTCCAGCAGAATGAAATCAGGGGTCACTGTGCAGCCCCCCCACCCCACCCCGGAGTGTCACACTCCCACAAAGTTATTTCATTAGTTGTCAGTTTTGTCCAGCCAGTCATTGTTTGATATCCCCATGATTCAGCACAAACAGTGCCAAGAGTCCCACACCTACAATGAGCAGGGAGAGGGAGAGAAGGACTGTAAAAGATGGGTTTTACTGTGCTGGAGGGATGTGAATAACAGGAGAGATGCTGCTGAACATTTCCATATGTTTAGGTTGATTTTATTTCTTTTTTGTAAAACAATTTTACTGTACTGTGTAAAAAAAAAATACAATAAAATAAAGTGAGATGGTAATGCTGCTGGTTGCAAAGAAAGACAGCAGCTCTAAAGGATGGATTTATGAGTTAAACCTACTGACCATCTCCTGGGAGCAAAAAAAAAAAAGGTTCCATAACAATCCATCTTTAACATTTTTATACTTTGGGATAAAGGTTTTAGACACTTCTATTTTACACTCTTATTTTTGACATCTAGTTTATGGTAGTTTGTACTTGTTCACAACGATTCAGAAGAAACTACAGTGATTTCCTACAAAAAAAAAAGTGCTCTTGGGTTGGGTGTGATTGTTATTATTATCATTAAGGTCTGTCCTTTCACCAAAGTGGGATTTCAAATGGATGCTTAAAATGAAGCATCATTCTGTTGAGGTGATCTTTTTATTATTACTGTTGTTAAAAGGAGACATTTGAATGAGGTCAAAATGTGCATGCATCACCACGGACAACAGATGAACCAGAGCTGAGATTTTGGGTTTGAGGTTTTGTGGTGTAGCAGGATGGTCTGTTTCAGTGGTGGCCAAGAGCCTTTACAGAATTACGATACCAAGCTGCAGTTTTTCAGTGCTTGTATTTAATTGTTGGCATACTTTAAATGTTTGCTCTTATATTACTGTTTTTGCTGCATTACATTAATCTTACAGTCACTTGTTGCTTTAGTGTAATATGGAAATTACTCTGGCAGCAACACTAAAATACACTTTACTCTTCAAATGCGATAAGATGTCTGCATTGCATTAATGGGACATCACAATGGCGTTAGAGTTAACTGAGAAATTTAAGATGTTGCTGTTAAGTGGAATTCTTGTGTTTTTTATATGCAGTTATACTGTTGTGGATACTCATGTTACTTATGTTTCAAATAATGACATCATGTATATGTATAACTAATGTCTATTACTCAAAAGCTCAGGTTTCACTCTGATCTAAATGTTCTCTAAAACAGTTTTTTTCTACTGTTGAATCAGTGTGCCATCAGAGAGAAGGTGTATTCCCAATATTTTTATCTCATGCATTTCTGGCTGTGGGCATAGAAGACCTACACACCTGTTCTTCAAATCTTCTATTTGCAAAAGGGCAGCCAATCAGAAGAAAGTTGGCTCAAAGGGGTCGGGTTGACCTTAAAGGGACATGTGAGGCTGAACCAAGACACAGTATATGATAAATAAGAATTATTTTGGACTGTGAATTATGCCAAGCCACTTTATTAGTGTCCAAGAATAAAGAATTGGAATTTGAATTGCTTATAATAAGTCCCCTTAACCATCTTTAACTGCTATTGTGATATCTTGGTCTCTCTTACACACAAGAAAGAAAGAAAGAAAGCACTCAAAGATAAACTGGCAAGCCCTTTAGTCTGGCTACATGTAGCTAAATTATCAGGAGGAAGGAGAACCAGACAAAATGTAAAAGGGTCATCGGAAACACCAAGAAGGCAGTGTGATGTGATTTAAATAAGGGTCCGCTGAGGATCTTATGTTCCATTAAGACAACTGACACTGACTACCACTGACAGAGACCTCTAATGTTGTGCCTGAAATCTGTTGAAGTCACTCTTTTAGTATTGTTGTTACAGCTCCTGATGCTCCTGTTACCAGGACCATTTTGGACCATTTTGGACTTTACCTTCCACATCTGCTCCAGTTGTTTCTTCAGCCCCTGGTTCTTCTCTCTTTTTTTATGCTCCTTCTTCCTGATGTTTTTGTCTGCTGGGATTGCAACATCTATCACAACTGCAGTCTTCTGCTCTTTATTAACCACCACTATGTCTGGTTGGTTGGCCAGCAGCTGCTGGTCCCACAGGACCTTAGCCCTGTTGTTCTCAACCAGCTTTGATGGTGTCTCCCATTGGGACTTAGGAACGTCGAGACTATATGTGGAGTTTTTCTTGTTCCGTAACCTTGCAGTCCACTCCTGTGCAGGGTTCTAGTGATTGTCCTCTTTGAGAGTACAATTCCTGGTTTGGCTAAGTCATTCACTAGTGTCTTGGCAGTTGTTCTGGGGTTTTAGGCATATCTTCATTAGTTTTCTTTCTAGATTCTTTGAAATTGTTTGGTTCCTACTTCTGCCAGACTTTTTCTGTACTGTGTGGCAAATAATTTTGTCCTCATCTGTATGCAGATTGTTTTTGCCAACATAAAAAAGCTTTGTTCGACAGCACTCATTGCGCTGACAATACTCAGAACAATGGAAAAGTCCAAGGAGCTCAGTGAAGATCTAAGAAAGAAAGTTATAGATTTACACAAGCTGGGAAGGTCTCTTGGAGCTAGCAGTTATTCAGGTGTGACACCACTTTGCCAAGGTCTGGAAGAACACCGAAGCTGTCACCCTCAGATGAGAGGAAATTGGTCACGATGGCCTAGAACAAATCAGAAACCACAAATGCTCAAACCTGTCATGAACTGGAAACTGCTGAAACACCAGCATCACTGTTTACAGTGAAGGCAGTTTTACCTTGCCATGGACTGAGTGGTTACCAACCACACAAGAAGCCCCTGCTCCAAAATCAACGCAATCAAGCTCAACTGTAATTTGCAGCTGCCCAAATGGACAAACTAAATGCTTTCTGGAGAAAAGTTTTATGGTCAGTCAAGACAAAGACAGGGAGCTATTTTGCCACAGTAACAAGAGGTATGGTTATGGGAGCAAAGGTCAGTTTTTCAAACTCTCTCTCAACTGTCAAGCATGGTGGAAGCATCATCCTGTGGTACAGCATGATTTTGCTGCCACTGGTACTGGTACATTGCACAAAGTGGATGGAATATATTCAAACTCTTTTTTAAAAAAAGTCATTAAAGATGTATGCTGTACAAAAGTTCCACCCTTGAAAAGAAACAGTTCAAATAAATCATTAAATGCCCAAATTATCCATGACATTCATGCCCACAATGAGAGAACGTCAACTTCTAACCACAGCTGTACACAATGGTACATTAGCTGCTTAAAAGTATCAATATCATATGATTCTGACCTTTCTGAATATATATGTATACAGCTTATATCAGTTTGTATTTCCAAAACACAAACACAACTTTTTCAGGGAACACATTACGCAGTCAGATAATGTAACAAAGTTATATCCAATCATTAGACCCGAATGAGTCCTGCAGTCAAATCCAGTGATTGGCTGCTTTTATGAGCCAGATGATCTGTCATAGAAACAGTCAAGGACTTTGTCGATTAAAGACATGCTGACTGCGACTGCTTTGTTGGGATGTTATGTTCACTTGACTACACTTGATGTAATCCAGTACACTCCGGAAATGATTGCATGACTAATCAATAGTTAATTTGTTTTTCATGCAATTACGGGCGGGAAATCTGGGCTCAATATCTGGTTGCACACTCGCAAGATTGAGAAATCCTTGAGTAAAATTGTTTGCTTTCTGACAAAAGGGAGGTTGTTTGTGGCTCTATGAATTCATTTCAGAAGTGATTGAGCCTCGTGTGAAAATCCCAGCCCAGGGAAACGATGCTAAGACAGAAACCGCCAGAATTGTCTCATGATCGTGTTTGATGGAGTTATTAATGATCAGCTGCATGTTTTGTGCAAATATTCATTAGATATGCATAAACTGCAGGTCTGTGTGTCTTATCTCTGTTCTCCCTCTTTAACATCATTAAGACTTTGCACTTTGTAGAAAAATAGAGAAAATGCTCCACTCAGTGTTAGGAAGCAAAAGTATGTTTTGTTTTAAAAACAGCACGCATGTGTGCTTTTACATTAGGACTGATTTTTTTTTCTCTTATTAGACTAAACCTAAACTTAATACTGGTATAATAGTGTTAAATAGGTACACTGCAGTAACTGCATGCTCTCAGTGTTCACCTTGTGACCATTAGCTATCAAATGCACAATGAAGACTAAGGGAAGGGAATGCAGCGCACTCTGTTTTAATAGCAAGCATACATACAGCATGACATCATTTCCATTTCTTTTAGGCAAACGCGTATCCACATATGCATTGAATATGTCATGTGTTCCTAATGTTTGATGAGGTTTTCAGCTGTCTGACTAGAATAGGAAAACACATGCAATGAAAGTGGCACACATCTGCAGTTTATCTGAAGGAAAAATATCTGCCAGATGTAGGCTACATTATCTCCACATAGATGTCAGTGTGACGTCTCTGATAGTGTTTTTATTTTTTTCCAAACCTTTAGTTAAAGCCATCTCCACCTTGACTTGAAGTACAACATCACCAATAAACTCCAGGTCAAACAACTTTTATTTGCCACTGAAACATACATGGCACTCCTCACTGGGCACAAGCAGCGTTTGCCGTGGTTAGGTTAAGGCAGAGGGCAGGCACTGTCGGCAGTGTGGGGGAGGCTGTGGGAGGGGTTTGGGAGGCAGGCGAGGATCCTGCTCAGCTGGCTCCAGCTGTAGCAGGAGGGGCAGGAGGTGCTGGGGCAGGGTCGGGATCGGGGCCGGGAGCCGGAGCTGGGTCAGGAACGATGAAACAGCCCCTCTTGTGCCACTGCATGTCCCGCACACGTCGGACAGACTGGATCTGGGGAGCGGGGGCCTCCCAGTCATTCCAATGCTTGAAATCTCCTCGCTCAAAGATAAACTGGCGACCCCTGTAGCCTGGGTACATGTAGCCAACCCATCTGGAGGAAGGAGAAACAGACAAAATGTGAGGTATGTCACAGAAAACACCCAGAAGGCAGTGTGGTGTGGTTTAGATAAGGGTGCGCTGAGGATCTTACGTTCCATTGAGAGCTTTGATGCTGGCTACACGGTCCTGAAAACCGTGGCCCCACAAACTGGGCACATCATCGTCAACGATCTCCATCTTTCTGCCGGCAAAACCAGGATTCTCATACAGGTGCAGCTTGTGTTCAGCACCGTCCTAAACACAAAAAATACACAAATGTCACCAGGGTGTAGTCTGAATGTGTGTGTGTTTGCAGACACTGATTCAGTAAAACAATAATTCAAAATGTGTCAGGAGGTAAAAATACAACGGGCAAAAGTTACGTGTAACAGCTCATGTCAAATGTTCTTCACACATCTGTGTCTGCTGTAGTTTAAGAGATCTGTGTGACTGCAACAGGAGTTTTGTATGCAAACTAGTCACGCACCACTTTGAGTGGCCTTAGAGACAAGAGGGAGTAGCTGTTCTGACTGTTGGTCCAGGTGTCCCAGCGTGGATACTCTCCTTTCTCCAGAATAAACTGCTCCCCTGTGAACCCGTGCCGATCATAACCCACCCAGCTGAGGAGGAAAGAGAAGATTTGAGTTTACCAGCATGACTAGGTTGCCTAACAAGTTATGTTCTTAATTTTCTTGTATGTATAATCTCACATGCAGCATTACTTACGGTCCTGACTCAACAATCACAGAGCTGACCTTCTGCAGTCCCTTCTCTGTCACATCTTTACACTCTGCAGAAAACTCTGCCTTGCAGCCCTGGAAATTTTCAAACTCAAACAGCACCACCTGGAAACACAGACAGAAACAAAAGGCATTCCATAAACTAACACAGACTCATTTCAGTTTCCCCAGGGAGCTGAAGATAACAGCCTCCATAGAGAATATAGACATGGCATAGGCTGAGCTTAAAACTAACTCAAACTGTGAGGTCCAGCAGATGATGCAGGTACATGTGTGACCAATAGCTGGACAGTGAAATGCACCTGTATAAAGGTGAACCCTGGGAGCAGTTCTTCTCTGAGCAAACCAAGTTGTTCCAGTACCTTGTATGTGGCTCCAGCTCCACCCTGGCTCTTCCCAGCAGCTAGCTGCTCCGGGGCACTTTGCTGCTCCGACATCCTCCTGATCCACTGCTCCTCCACTTTTTGGCAGCAGCACACACACAGAAAAAGTACCATCAGTCACACATTCATACATGGGCAAGCACACACACACACACAAGCAGCAACACACAAACACACTGATCTCACCCCAAACAAGCAGGTTA
>VVHJ01013992.1:30969-42235 GCA_015107715.1 Tylochromis polylepis | reverse complement strand
CCCCACCGCACACGCGCACACACACACACACACAGAAATCCACTGACAAAAGGACCTTTGTCAATGGGGTGAATGAATGTTTTCTACCAAAGCATGAAAGTCAGTCATTTTCATATTGTAACAGTGAATGGTTTTATGACATTGAAAAATATAGGGTCACCCTGAGTACCACCGCACAAACTCTTATTGCACACCGCTGCCTCAAACCCTCTTTTGCCCTCCATCCATCATAATTACATCCAGCCAACAAAGACACAAGAAACACATACACAACACACGTGCACATGTAGAGGAAGAGCTGCTGCAGACGTTCCTCCTCATTAACACTTGCTGCCTCTCTGATTATTTTTCCTGATCATTTCCAGCACTGCATGCCAGTTCCTACATCCTGTTTCAAGGGAATCCATTTCCTGTCAAACACTTAGCAATCACTCTGGCAAACATGTGGAGAATGAATGCTGGTCTGCACTGTCTACACTAGCTGCCTGAAATATGCTCGATTTCTACTTGATCAACAAGTAAAATATTAGCTGGGTGTCTCACACACAGTCACAGTCTTGAGTACACAAGGTTAAAAATGACAAACTTTGAACTAATAATGACACCTGAATGCTAGTTAATTCAATTTAATTTTAAGGCAAGAATGTAGAGGCAACAGCTGAATCATCTCCAAGGCAACTAAGTATGTTGTCATGGAGATGACAAAATTGTTGTAAATAGCCTTTTAGCCAAAAATTCTATTTTAAAATCAACAGAATGACATCAGGTCTGTCAAACTCACTATGCCACAGTCACACGAGGAAAAAAAGTAGTTGAAATATAACCAGAGTTATTGCAACCGTGTGCAATAGACTTGCATTTCATTGCCTTTGAAGTCATCTTATCAGTGACTTTGGTGTGTCAAGACGACCATAAAAAAAGCACTAACAGAGAGACAAACTGCTACCTCAGTCTGCTACCAGTTTGTGATTAACTGGAGTCAAGTTGGCAATTATGTTTGTGATGTTACAGCAATTAATTGTGAATTTGTGAAAATCTGTTGCCACCTACATACACAGAAATTCCCATCAAATAGAAATTCATATTTAGTACTTATATTCAGAGTCCAGCCAGAAGCTCATAAATTTGAAATAGAAATTCTTTTTTTTTGTTGAAAATAGTAACATTGTTTCTGCAGGATGGGGTTTTAACAGCAAATTTATGTAGGAATATAACCAGAACACAACCAGTTGTTAACTAGTCCCCTCCTGCAAACAGACATGTCAGGGTTGGCAATTTGTCTCTCTTTGTAAATTAGGCGGTAGTTATTTGCAAACCTTCGCCAGTCTTTCTGAGAGTGATGGCGGTCAGTCAGACAGAGAACAACTGCCTGGAGACAGGCTGCCTCGCACCAGGCAACCTGCACAACTGTCTTCCAATCAATCAAAAGTACATTTTATCAGTTTGTTGGCACAACTTTTTGAGGTGTAAAGTGACCAGAAATTGCTATTTCCTCTTTGATCTCATCTGTATACAATACCAGTTAAAGAATATATAATTTCCTCAAAACTCTTTGAGTTTTATTTTAAATTATAAACCCTAAAGATCATAAAAGTTTAATTTTGATCAATTAAATGTGCTGGAGTGGGAATAAAAAATGGAAAAGACACACCTTCCCTACAAACAGGAGTAAGTAGAGGAGTGGAATATATCATATTTCTTCTAGTTTAATTGTTCTGTTCAGAGACTTCTGTGTTAACAAAGAGCGGACTTACTGTAAGCAAGAGTGAAAACTGCTTTCAGAGTGTATTATTGTCGCACGGAATGTTTGTGGAAGTATGTCTTTCTCTGTGTGTGTATTTGAGTATTTGGGTATATGTGTGTATGAAACTGGAAGTTAAGTGGTCTTAGCAAAGCAGGGTGACCCTGAGGAAAGAGGAGGTCAGAACAAAAAGAAAGGGGCTTATTGTCTCTGGCTGTCTCCATCACCACCTCACTGCCTTCTGGTTAACCACCTGCTGACTGACTGTAGACCAAGCAAAGCCCACATTACTGTTTCTGTTTATGTGTGTGTGTTTTTTTTTTGTTAAGTTCCAAAATAGAAAACAAAAATATGCAGAAAGATTACAAACATTTCCCAAGGATGTTAATACGGCATAAAATGTCACACAAATGAAACCATTTGCGATGAAGCACGTGTCACATATACTGTACTTGGACAGCAATGCTAATGCACGTGCATTTGTGCTGTGTGCACACATGTATCTGTCGACTCATTAGGTCATGAGCGTATTTATCTCATTCCCTGTGTAAACCATTAAATATCTCATCCCCATTCTGACCGCTGTAACTCCACTTTATGGCTTTTCCACAAGGCCTCTGAAGAACTTGTGGGGGCTTTATTTTGGACCATGCCATGTTTGTTCTGGGGGGCCCGATGCTGCTACTCACACTGAAACCTAAACCACACCAATCTAGGAAGACAGGAGCATGATGTTGGGTCTGAGAATGGTGACCATGGTCAGTCAAGTTCAGATGAGGTCGGTCGAGTTCAGATGAGATCATACAAAAACTGGCAAGAACTGCTAATTAGTGGTCAGCAAGTGGGAATAGAAGTGTTTTCTGTTTACTTAGTCCAATAAGCTCACTGTAAGTTTTAGGGAGCTCATCAAGTTCTCACCTTTGTTTAAATTGTTTTTTCACCCTTTACCAACAGATTTGGAATGAGAATGTGGAAATAAGGCAAAATAAGAAGTCAGCAAAAAAATGGGACAGAATAGAGAAGGAAGCATGAGGGAAAAGAAACTATGGACAGAGGGAGCAAAAGTGAATGAGGCAGAAAGAAAGACAGTAAGCGAGAACGCAGCAGGGGGATAGCCCAGGGTGGAGTTTAACCCGGTTCCGACCACATCTTTTCTCCGCCTCACTACCTATATGAACCATCAATCAGCTAGGAGAACAAGGAAAGATTAACAAAAATAGTCCAGCAGGGACCACAGCACACCGTCCCATCGCATCACTCACTGACAAAAGCCCATATCCTTAAACATCCATCAAACAGCTCTATTCTCTCACTTTTCACTTCCTCTTGTCGCTCAATCACTTCTTGATTCATTCCCACTTACACTCCAGATTCTTTTTTTTTTTTAATTTTCCTCTTGTTTTCACTATTCATCACTGCCACTACCGTTGATGTTAGCAAGTCATTTTTTAGTCATTTATATCTTTTACGACTCATTACATTTCAACCTCAAAATGAAAACTCAGTAGAGGTCTTCTGGCAGACACACAGCAAACGCTGGTGATGAAAGAGCACGCAAGATATTTGAGGTCACATCTGATGAAGCTGAAGTGAAATACCGCAGACTGTGTTCTCTCCAAATACAGATATGTTGCCACATCCCAAAGTATGCATTAAAGGCGTGCTGCTTCTAACACTTCTACTGGCAGTCAGTGAGGAACAAAATATCAAATGTTATATTGCTGTGCAAATTTATGTGCCCGATTCAGACTTTGACTTAAACTCCAGCTTCATGTCTAGACTTCTCTTTATAGGGTAAGTTGCCACCAACACGATGCTTACCCAGTGATATATACAATACTGTGCAAAAGTCTTTTGTCATCCCTCATTCTTTATATTTTTCTAGGAAAATGGGAAATAGGTGCAGTGATTTACTGAAATGTGCATATAAAAATGGAATAAATAAGAGTTTGTGCAATTCTAATGAGCTTGAAAGTCAATATTTGGTATGACCACCGTTAGTCTTCAACACACCCTCTCTTAGGGAAACTTTCCTATAATCGTTTTATAAGTAGCCTTAAAGAATAGTTCTCCAGCTTTCTTGAAGGACATTCAAAGCTCTTCTTTGGATGTTGGCTGCCTTTTGTTCTGTTCTGTGTCAAAATGATTCCACACTGCTTCAATAATGTTGACATCTGGGCTCTGGGGAAGCCATTGTGTGTTTTGCTATCCAAGTATTGCTTTTACTGAATTGGCAGTGTGTTTGGGATCACTGTCATTCTGAAAAATAAAGCCACCGCCAATCCAACGCTTTCCAGATGGCATTCCATGGTGGATCAAAATCTGATGGCACATTTCTGCGTTCATAATTCTATCAGTTTTGATAAGATCCCCAACACCTCTGGCTGAAATGCAACCACTAACCATAAATGAAACTCCACTATGTTTTACAGATGGCAGCAGACACTCAGTGTTATACTTCCGTTCTGACCGCCGATAATTTGACAATTTGGATTCATAATCCATAAGACCCGCTGACATTGATTTTCAGTCCAGTTCTTGTGTAACCTGGCGTAGCTCAACCTTTCCTCCCTGTAACACTCAGACTGGCTTCTTGACACCCACCTTTCCACTGAGAGCATTTCAGATGAGGCTTTGGCAAACAGTAGCTGGATCAACTGAAGGGCCAGATGCATCTCCCAGGTCTTGTGTCAAGTTTTTCCTGGATTTTTTTTTTTTCAGATTACTTAAGGACATGACTTTCAGATACTGTTCATCTGCTATAGATAGTTTTTTAGGCCAGCCATTTCACTTGACTTTATTTGGGGCTATATAAATAAAATTGAACTGAATTGAATTAAATTTGTCCAGTTCCCTCAAATGTTTTAAGAACACTTTGCACACCATGATAAGATATGCAAACGTTTTGGCTTGCAGGTCTTTGAGAATTACCTTGTAGGTGAAAAAATACTATTTTATCCCTCTCAAATACTGTTATCTTTGGCATTTGTGTTAGAGTCATCAAAAAATGGGAATAAATTATGTGTTTATGCATCTAGACACAAAGACTGCTTTACCCCTTGATGTCCATAGAAAAACTCAGACCTTCAGAAAACCTGGAAAACTATTGCTTAGGAAAACTTTACAAAATTACAAAAAGTCTAGTTCTCCTAAAGCAAAAATATAAAGAATTGAGGAATAACTTAAGACTTTTGCAGAGTGCTGCATGTAAATCAAAGTGTCACGGTCCTGGGTCTGCGACCCAGTATTTTGTGTTGTTGGTTTAAGTTTTCCTCTTTGAATTATGGTGTTCTGTTATTTTATATTTATTGTTCCTAGTTTCTAGGTTTCTGTTCTGGTTCTGCACCTCGTGTTTCCATGTCTCAGTGTCGAGTCTGCGTCTCTGTGTCTGTCTTGTATTTCCTGTTTTACTTTGGAGTGTCTCGTGTCCCGTGTTCAGTGTTTTGAGTTTTGCTTCCCCCTTGTCTCGTCTGGTCTAATTAGGTTCAGCTGTCTCCCTGCTGTGTGCCATTTCCTCGTTTCCCTCGGCGTGTATTTATTGTGTGTGTTACCTCTGTTCCTTGTTGGATTGTCTGTTTCTCATTCTGTTTGTCATCCCCGGTGTTTCTTCTGTGTTTTCTCCTCGGCGTTTCGTGTCTCTGGCTCTTCGTTCCCGGTTGTCAGGTTTTTGTAAACGTTTTTCATGTTCCTCATGTTCCTCATGTTCTTTAGTTTAGCTTTCCCAGTTTAGGTTTTGTTAGTTCCTTTCTAGTTGTTCCTTGCCTTTTGTTTGTGTTTTGTTTAGCCAAACAATAAAGGCTCGCCTTTTGTTTATCCCACCTCATCTCACCTTGCGTTTGGGTCCAAATCCCTCACCTTCCACACAGTTTGCCTCTTAAATGGTGACAGTATGATCTGACCACACAATGGACCCAGCAGATATAGAGCTGTATGAGTGGTGGGAGGCAGCCTTCGCCCAGCTGAAGGCGCGCCCCCAACTACGAGCGCATTTTCCGCGGGACTCGTCTGGCTCTAGGAGGTCCCCAGAGTTGCCGAAAACTCCCACCTGTTGCTCTGCCTGCACCCAAGTCTTGGCGGCTTCAGGCGGGAATCCTCCATGTTTCTCTGGACACACACGCTCCAGCCTCGGCACAGCCATCCTGCGTACTGGAGGCTCGACTACCCGGCCCGCCGGCTCCCGCTTCCCAGAGGAAGCGGTGTTTACACTGCCATCACGCTGACCCTGCTGAGCAACCTAGTGAGTGACGATGAATATTTTTTTTCATGCTCCTCCAGAACCCACAAGCATAAAAATCTATACTCTCACCTCAGAAACTTTTGGGATTTCCTTTTTGGATCATGAGTTGGATTGGGAGAACTGTTTTCATTCCACTCATCCCGAGTCAGTAAAAATTAAAGACAATAATCACTTGTCAAAGACTATTAAGACTGCCAAGTCTGAGTGTGCCAAGTCAGGGTTTGACAAGTCAGAGTTTACCCACCCAACCTCAAAGACTTTAAACTGGTCGTCATGGTGGAAAATGTCTAAAGCCCGTTTTTGATGAGTCAGTTTTTTCTGAGCCTGCTCCTCTGCCTCGCTGTGTTCCTGTTCCCATGGTGGCTGCAGTTCAGCCCTCCCCTGCACCCGAATAAGTTTCCCGGGTGAGGGAGGGCTAAGGCCCAGTTGGTCCCTGCTCCGACTTCCAGGCCGGCTGAGGCTCTGCTAGTCCTGCACCCATACCAGCTGCCCAGCCGTTGCCGGTGCCTGTTTCGGCTCTCAGGGTGAGGGCGGCCATGAACCAGGTCACTCCTGTACCTACCCCTTGGGTGGGAGTGACTGGTGTCCGGTCTGCCCCGGCGCCCGTGCCAGTCCCTGAGGTGAGGCCAGCCAGGACACAGCCGACCTCCGCACCCGTACCTACTCCTCGGGTGGGAGCGGTTAGTGTCCGGCAGGTGCCTGCACCTGCTCCTGTCCTCGCTGGAGGGTCAGGTGAGCCTGTCCAGCCGTTTACTCATTTTCTGGAGGATCAGGAGTACTAGCACAACCACCACTTCAACCATTACTTCTGTCCCTTGCTCAATCATTAGCTCTGTTACTTGCTCAGTCATCAGCTCAGCCACCTGCTCAGCCAGAGGCCTCAGCACCTGCTGGGCCTGCTTCTTCTCACCCAGGGGTCTCCGCACTTGCTGACCCTGCGTCTCTTCCCACTGGGAGCTCTGGAGAGCCGCTCCAGCACTCAGCGGCTTCCATACCACTGTCTGTTTCTGCTGGCGGCTCTGGAGAGTCGGCCCAGCTATCCTCGGTTGCCACGTCGCCACCCGGTGCAACAGTCTGCTCCATCGCCACTTTCCGCGCGGTCGGCCTCCGTACCTGCTTTGCCCACCCCGCCGCCGCTTTCCGCACAGTCAGCCTTCGGATCTGCTTTGCCCGCGCTGCCGCTGCTTTTCACGCGGCTGGCCCCTGAACTATGTCTGCGCTGCTGCTTTCCATGCGGTCGGCCCCCTGAACTGTGTGTTAACTGTTCCTTGAGCTCCAGTGCCTTTTGTGAACCTTCTGTGCTTTTTGTGGACCTTTTGTTTTTAACTTGGGTCCACATCCCTTGCCTTCCACACGGTTTGCCTCTTAAACCGTGACACAAAGTACAATCGTCATAAAAAATGCAAGCCTTATATTTGCAAAAGACATTAATACAATGTGACGGTGATGGTAACAATTCTAATTGATTATGTGTTTCTTAGTGATTTAGAACTATCAGTTTAATCAGCAAACACTGCTCACACAGAGAATGCCAAGAAATGTTTTGTGTTTAGATACCATTTTATTAAGTACACATCAGTTAGTTGTGTTGCCAAACAGACAGTCACACTCAGTGAAGGGAATTTTGGGAGGGGATGAGAACCAGAAGGTCTGCAGTCTTTGCAGTGACAACCATCTAAGAGTCGAGTACTGTGTTTTGGTTGGATTTAAGTTTGATAGGGGGGAAAGAATGACTTTTTAAGCCAAATATTTTTGTAAACTAGCTTTCCCCATCAGGAATTAAATTTATTATGCACTTTATTTCTGTCAATTTTATTATTTTGTCATGAATTAATTCTGCTTTCATTTTTTTGCTTTGCTTAACACAACCGAGCTCTTGAGTCAAAATCTGTATTTTAAGGATCATTATTTTGCTTTGGAATGTCAAATCCTATCAGAGAACACTCTGACAACACAGCTGAAAAGCAGTTTCATCCTACGTGGATGTCTAACCAGATATGTGACAGTTAAATCAAACAAACAATCCCATGCGTCTTAAAACAGCCTGATCTGGCTTCTTTTAAACAAATGTTCATAACATTCAAAACAATCTTCTGACAGAAATCTAAACCTAGTCCAAGAAAACCCATGGCAACTGGGGTTTTGGCCTTGTGCTTTGTTGCTGGCTGTTTAAATATGCAGGAAGGTCTCTGATAGGTTACCTGATCTGGTAGAGTATCATTTCAGCCCCGCATTGTCCTGATCAAGGCAGGAAAGACACACATCTACTGTATTAAAGAGTTAAGTTTCCACAGACACAGGCAGGCCCAGAATACTCGCACAAAAGCGTACACACATTATTTTCCACATTTTCCAGTTATCTGGAGACAGATTCAATCACATCCATTAAGAAGCTGTCCTTAACTTTGATTGACAAATAAAATGTGCTTCCATTTTCTCATTCTGTTGCTCACAGTACCGCCTCTGTTTAGTGGCCAGTCCCATCTGCTTTTAGAGACAAATCTGTGAGGTGAAGCTCCTCCTCATGTCTCAGAAACCAGTCTTTCTCTTGAGGGAATGTACAACTGTACCAATCAGTGTCATTCATGATGAGACCCACCTGGCATACACACACATGCATGCACACTCTTGTATATAAGGAGAGCATGTGATGTGCCAGAATTCGTGTGTGAGACAAAAGAAAATAAGGGGCTGAAAGAAAGCTTGAAAGAAAACTGCTAAAGGAAGATGGAAGGAATGAGGTGAGTAGGGGGATCTTGTGGGAATGGCTGCCATCTCTGGCCAAATGATTGACAGGCAGCAGAGGAATGCACAGCCACGCTGGCCCACTAAAGAGCACTAAATATCTTTACTCATCCTCTGGTTTGCCCACTCAGTCCAGGAAACCTAAGCCATTCCCAAGCAGGGGAAGATGCCACTTCAATAGCAGGAAAAATTACTTGAAACCGGAGATGACAGTCAAGCAATCAGTCCTGACAGTGTAAGTGTTTTTTTTGTGTGTGTCTGTGTGTGTGACTGTGTGTTTATGGCGATCAGGATCTGATGCAGCCCAGTGGCCCGTACTATGAACCAAGATCCCCTCTCATCCAGGACACTTCAGGGTTTTTTGTACTATGAAGGGAAATCACTTCTTACCAGGGTAAATCGCCATGGTAACTTATGCTATAGACCTAATCTGCCCCAGAGCAGGTTATGTTTAAGATTAGAGATCATCAGGTATGAAATCACTGCATACTGACTGCACACTGATCAATCAATTCTTTGGATAGCATCATCAATCCTGGACCTCTGTGCACAGACAGTGGGAGAGACTAAAGTTTTTTAATAGCGTCTTCGCATTTTCCCAGTGAGCATCAGTAAGAAATAATTTTAGGCCCAACTTCATTACTTTATTTTATTTTTTCCTGTTGGCTGCAAACAATTTTACAACAACTTTGTTGTTCTATAAGCCTTAATAAATCATCCTCTAACAGAACACCTATTTGTTCTTGTGACCTTATATTTAGTTTGCACCAAGCCTAAGCCTAGGGTTGAATTCTGTTTTTATATTTATTCACTAATTGCCCTCAGACCACTAAACACCACCGGGCCTGCAGCTTAAAGAATAAAAACTAAAACTGTCTCACCCACATATAATATTAATTTAATACATCAGATTCTCCCGTGTCTTAATGTCAGAGTTATGAAGTCAATAAGTCTGTTAACTTACACAGTCTACATTTTTGTTGGCTTTCTTTCCTGGCTTCAAATAGGCTAAACTTTATTAATATAACAGGCTTTTTTCCAGTCTTACTGACCAAAGCAGCTAAAGTGCTCACGTGTGCACTACTGTACAGTACTTTTCCTCTCAGACACATATTCACACAGCTGCTTTGTCTGCAGCAGCTGTGTTGCTTTCAGTCTTTATTATGTGTTTAACATCTTCATATAGTTTTATCTTCCTGTGTAAAATCAGCTGCTCTGGTGCCAGTAGAGATGCTGCCAGCACCACCCCTTTCAAATAAAATAAACCCTGGATTAATTTAATGACTTGATAACCAGATTTGTGTGACCACTTAGCTCGGCTGCCGATGTTGGTACAGTGATGCACTCAATGGCAGAAGCATTTTAGGTGATTACATATTTCCTTGTCGTGCATCTTCAGTACTGCACGAGTATTGCATAAGCAAGTTTAACAGATGTAATCATTTCTACTATCAGTTTTTCCCACTGAAGTCAATCACAATTCAAAAGCAATGCTGGTTGTGAAACAAATAAAAAAACAAAAATTACACTGACAGCGGTCAGCAGTAGTAACAAATATCTGTCAAGAGTCCAAACAAATCCAAAGCAGCCATGAACCATGGGCTGCAGAACCCCTTTGATTTGGGTGGATTTAGACTGCAGCTGTCATGGTTCTTGTCATATTTGTTGGTTTTGTGGTGCTCCTTTGTGTTTTTGTTTCCCCCTGTTCCCCTCTATTCAGTGTTAGGTATATGTTTCTTGGTTACTTCCTGTTTTATTTGTATTTTTTTATTCAAGTATCTTATTGTGGTATTTATTTATTTTTCTTATTCTCTGCCTTGATTGACTTCCCCATCTTAACTGTTTCCACCTGTGCCTTGTTCCCACGCGAGTCACCTTTCCCAATCAGACCTGTGTGTTCCTGAGCCATGCGCCTCCTACACATGCTTCTTTATGTTTGTGTTTCATTTAGCTTTTGTCACTTTGTAGGTCTTCAAATGATCCGATCTTTTGTTTTTATTTTGAATATAGCCCACTACTGAATATGGCAGTATTGGGCAATTAATAGCAATTTTTGAAGCTAGTATTGCTTGGTCAGGCCCTGTTCTCCAAGAAATGACACCAATGACTTGCACAAGCATACATTTTTTAAAATATGCCTTTTCAGTAGGACAAAAAAAAAGAGAAAAATGTACACTTATAAAAACCACCCACTGAAAACCAATTCCTTTTCGTATGATGTATTCAGCTAACTACAAGGGCCAAAATTCCTTGCACATGTATGGACAATTAGGCCTAATTTTGGCACAAATTGCTTCCTGTAATGATGAGTGGACATAGTTAGCAGGCCACTCTCAACTGCTGAACACAAAGAGATCTAAAGTATCACTTCCAAGTCTAGAAAGTTATGTAGAAAAATGCTAAATGCTCACCAATCCCCCACCCCCCTCCACACACACACACACACACACACACACACACACACACACACACACACACACACACACACACACCTGTCTCTCTCTTCTTTTTTTCTTTCTCTCTCTCTCTCTCTCTCCTCTCGG
>VVHJ01013992.1:3386-21085 GCA_015107715.1 Tylochromis polylepis | reverse complement strand
CACACACAACTTTGGCTCAGTTTGTGATTGTAATCGCTGCAGTGGTCAAACTCTGATAGAACACTGCCACTCTGTGGACCTTGTTAGTACTGCAAAAGTTTAGGTGGCCACTAAACACTTTAGAGGCAGAGTTTTTTGAAAGTGACTAAAATGTGTGGCTTCCAAATAATTTTTAGTCAAATCAGTCTATGAGTGCTATGAATAGGCTGAAAAACATGTGCCAGTGTTTCTATGTTGGAGTTGTGTAATTAAGGTATTTGGATCAGTGACAAAGTTGAACAGGAAACACAAGTGAGAGAACACCGCTATGCACACCATCCCCCTGACAACATACAGCAGCAGGTGAAGGAGTGATGGAGTGTGTTCTACATCCATACATAAGCACAGACAGCTGGTTCAAGTGATTTCACATATGGCCGTGGTCTGTCCTGGATGGTGTGTGGAGAAACATCATTCAGTTCTCTGATTTTCATCGTACAAACACACACTTTAATGCATGTCTTCAGCTTTCTTTCAAAAAAACACAAATTTAAGATGGCCACTTCATTCCAACAAAAAAAACAAGTAAAATAAAATGAGAGGCAAACTGAATAAAGGGGCATTTATGATCTCAGCTTAAAGTAAACAAGCTGAGATTTAGATTTAGATGAGGAGTAATGGGTGCGGTAATGAAAGGAAGTCGGACTAGTTTCCTTTGGAGCTAATCAAAAAACTAACAGCAGTGGTCCCAGATAGAGGTAATAGCTGCACTACCATCACCGACTCGCCTTTGCAACGTAAAGCAAAATTACTTTTTTGGTGCACAAAAACAAGATGCCTTCACAGGAAGTAGGCTACTGCTTAGATAAACCAACCTCTAAGCATTTAAATTCATCACCACCCACAAAGTGACAAATGCATTAAACTACTTAACAGCTCTTTAAGGCAGCTACACTGAAAAACTGTTTAAAGACATAATACAAAAATGTTGAAACTGAAATAAATTATTATTGTTTAACTGTGAGGACCCCTAAAGGGAGTAGTTGAAAGAAGAGAAACATGAAGGCAGCAACATGGTTAAAAAAAACAAAGCTGGGGCAGGGGATTACTGGGAAGGTTATGACATGCTACAGAAAACAAAGACCTGGTGGAAAATTTCGTATTTAGTTAGGTTAAATGGCAACAGGTCAGTAACATGTTTGGATCTATAAAGAACATCCAGTGTTTCTTTACTGAAGAATGTTTCTCAACCTAAAACTGCAAAGGAACTTAGTATTACATCATCTGCAGTGTTTAATATTATTAAAAGATTGAAAGAATCTGATTATCTGATTCATGTTTTTTTAAGAAGCAAACCACAAAATGTTGTTGACTGGCAGTATGTAATAGAAATCACTACACAGGCTCAGGAAGTAACTGGAGACTGAAAACTGTGCTCCAGTCTGCTGAAACAAAATTTAAAATTTGTTTTGGAACTAAGAGAAACCACATCCTGGCAGTTCAAAAGGCAGCACCATGATAGTGTAGGGGTAAATGAATGCATCTGGCATTGGTAATTTGTACCTGTTAAAGTACAAATTAATATTGAATAATAATAAAAGAGACACATGCTGTCATCCGCATAAAGTTTGGGGGTTTTTTTTCTGGAAATTTATGTTTATTTGAGCAACACAAATTCACATCTATATAACAACATAGCCCTTTAGTCATGCTTGTCATGCTTGTCAAGATTGTCATGCTTACAGCTTGATGCTACGATGCTACGATGGGCCCATACAGAGGAGCCGATACACTCCTACATAAACACATTATTCATAACCTAACCTCCATTCACTGCATGAATTACAAGTTAAAACTGGCTTTGAGATATATGCTGCATGATGCTGTAAAACAGAGGTTGGCTTCTTCGAGTTTTGCAAAGATGTGGATAAAAGAGACGTGACATGCAGCAGAAGGCCCCTCGAAACAGAAAAAAGGAGGCATAAATCTGTCTCATGGATTTCACGCACCGGACGTGTAACATTTGTGCAAATGTTTTGTGTGTTAAAAATATTATTTCAGACTCAGGTATCCTTAATGCAGCCATTCCCACCAATTCATTCACACTATCAAAATGTGCAATATACAGTGATTTTAAAGGCCTTTAGTCTGACCAGTAAGAATATACAGTAGGGGGCTTATTTATTTAATGGGGGTTTTTTTGTTGACATTATGTATGTGTTGCTACATTTTTGATATTATTTTATATTTGATAAAGAAGTTTTCACACTTAGCCAAATAATACAAAAGAGAGAGGGAGAGATTTATCTTTAGCGTGTTAAATTGCTATGTTTGATTGTATCCCTTCTGTCCACAAAACATGTCTGGGAATACTATACCAATCAATTAATTTTTTTTTACATAAAAAGATCAAAATATTTTTGTAAATGCAGTGATTATCTGTTCCTAACATGTTTAGATAGAGTTCTTAATTCTTAATGTTAGAATGACAATAATAGCTACACTAAGCGACAGTAAAAGGTTTCCACTTTTCTTCCTAAATTATTTTCATGGAGGCAAAAGAAGGGAAGAAACACTTCCACAACATCCCCCACCCATACGTACGTATATATATATATATATATATATATATATATATATATATATATGATGACACCAGAAACTGGGAAACTTGGGGGGAAACTGAAAGAACAATTACTTCTCTTTTCAATCAGGGAGGTCAGGCTGCTTTCACTCATTAATCATACATTAATATTCAGACAAACACAGCATGTTTTTCTACTTTAAAAAAAAATCAGAACTCCCACTCTCCCTCTCTTCCTGACATATGTCCCCTCCTCCTCCATAGCATATGTTAAGCTGTCAAGTACTTAAAAATAGCATGGCACGCAGTGTGTGTGAGCAGGTACTCACCTCTTACACACACAGCATGGTTAGGTCCCACACATTACACACACACACACACACACACTCCAACCCAAACATACACAGCAGCATGGACTGAAACACCCACACTCCCATTAAACAAAATCACCACAGTGACCAAATGGGCGGATATCCCGTCAGCCACCCAGAGAGGGAGTGTTCTCACTTCAAAACACTAAGCCGATTGGCTCCAGATGTGTACGCATGCTCATTCACAGACACACAAACACACACACGACTTTTTCTGAGTGGGCACAGCGGACACAGAGAGGCAAACAAACAAAGACAGAAAAACAAGAACATAATGACACAAACAATATCGGGGGCATGCACCGACATAAAACACACACACACACACACACTGAGGTAGAGAAATTAAAGGCTAAGAAGATTTAGGAGTTAAAAATAGATAAGGCAGTAGTGAGGAGCACAGAGCAGCCTAGTATTGGCCCTAATGGCAGAGGATACCGATACACCTGTGCTACACCAGCACTGGCTACAGGGCTGGTACATAGTAAAACTCTAATTGAGAAAAGAAACAACAGGGAATAGAGAAGCATGAGCACCTGAAGATGTGTTTGTTTTTCCATAGGCTAAACTAAATTTCTGATTTATCAAGTTAAGTATTTATTTGAAAACATAACAAGTCATGGGCCGCAGAATTAAACATGAATATCAAATGCTGTAAACAGTACACATAAACTGGTGTTTGTTCAGCTACCATATGAGTATACTCAGGAGGACACACATACACACAGATTATAAAACTGCATGGCTCAACGCAGGCTTAGAGCTTGCCGTATGTTAATCTGGCCCATTGATAAGACCTGCTGAGCTGATTCCTGCTCCCACATTTTGCTTAATACAGAGAAACTGACAGGTAGATAGAGACACAAATGTATACAGATTAGGCATGCATGCACACCCAAGTCAAGTATGTAATCTCATATGATCGTATGGTGGCTTAACCTCCCAATGATTTTTATTTGATAATCAGGGAGATTTGACTCAGTGACTGTTAAATTAAAAGGTAATTCAGGAAATGCAATTGAGTACCATGATTCAACATGTGAGAATCCTACACTAAACTGTAACTTCTTGATTAGCACATAATGCTCAGGCCTTCTCTTAAAATTGCTCTGACAGTGCAGATGAATGGTTCAGATGTGTAGAAATATCAGCAGGAAAAACGTACCTCTCTCAAATGCACATTCTCCAGCTGGGCTTCAGCCTCCTGCGTTGCCATGGTTATTATGCCTGTCCGCTGTCCCCGTCCCCAGTGTCCCTGACCTTGACCTTGGCTTTGGCCTTGAAGCATCTCTAACAGTCTCTGGATGCTCTCATCCCGGGCGCCCAGCGTCTGCTTCTGAGAATCAATTCTCATCTCCATCTCTTCCATGGTTTTCCTCAGCAGGGATAGCTCCTTGGCCTGCCGCTCATGCTCTGACTGTAGTTGGAAGAAGTTCTCCTCTGATGGAACCAAGGGAGGAGGTGAGGAAAAGCCGTCACACCCAGGTACCTGACAGGGACTACAAGGGTGGAGAGAACCAGAGCTGGGTACAATGCCGGGACCTTGGCTGGGACTGTAGAGAGGCTGATTTGGACTGCTCCTGAGCCCACGCTGAAGGGTGTCAGCTGGGCTGATTCTTGGTGCGGTTACTGCAGTGTTACAGCCATATCCAGGGCTGTGAATGATGATGTCAGCTTCCTGTTGCCTTGGATTGTAGGTGTTGGATGGGCTGGCTCTGGGGCTGCTCTTCGGTCCAGGACTCTGCAGGTTGCTGGGGCTTTGTCTGGGACTGTGGCCAGGGCTGAGTCCCCCTCTGAGGTCCTGGTCCATATGGAGCTCTCGATAGGAGTTCCCTTGCTGACGGTGCTGCTGGGAGCGGCTGTTCATCTCTCTATGAGCCCTCAGCTCCTCCTGAAGCTCCTGAACAGTTAATGGAAGCTGCTATAAAAGACAAAGTTCCCATTTATTCAATAATTAAACAAACATACCAATTATACATGAGCAAATTTGCACAACATGCGAAAACATACACATATGTAAAACTATGGCATGGTATATGAAGACAGACCTTGTTTCTTCTGTTATTCCCAGGCTGCAGCAGAGAGAGATGATGTAAGACACAAAGAAATATGAAAAGCCAAAAGTGAGACATGATAAGAACCAATAACCATTAGGTAGATCATTTTAGTCATCTTAATTTACAAAGCTCTTGGAGACTAGTTACACACTATGACCACAAGGGGACAAGATTTCTCCTCAAAGCACATGGAGAACACACAAAAGCTCCTGTAGTGCTACTTGCTGGTAGAGAAACAGAGGATTGAGAAAGAGCTTCAAGTATGAAGGAATTCCAAATAGAAAAAAAAAAATCAATTGATGTAAACAAATTTATGACCATTTTAAAATTACCTAAATAGAATCAGCACCCATATTTTCAAGTAAATAGTAAGTTTACTCCTCCCATGTTTGTCCAGCTTTTTTGACTTCAAACATTATTCATTTTTCCTTAAGGTTCAAAAGTCTCTTAAGTTGTGAGTATATCATAACAGACTGCAACACAGACACAGAAAGAAAAGAAAAATGTGTGCCTTTTACTTTGTCAATTGATTTCCTCTTCTTCTTTCTCTTCTTATCATTACTATTATTAGCAAAAATATTTTATTTGTTTTATTTAATATAATTGTCTAAGTTATCTAATCAAAGAAGATTTGACTTTTAAGTTGATACTTTAAAAAAATTTTAAGCATCATTCAGCTAAAATCACTAGAACAACTGGAGGAACCTTTATTGGCCATGATAATTTTTTTTAAATTCCTCACAATAAAGAATGAAAGGCATCTAAAAACCTTGGATAATAACCTGGAACTTAAAATAAATTCTGTGGCTTTACACCAAATTTACTAAACTTGACTCATAACCGTAAGGCTGCGGAGGTTTTCCGCTGCAATGACTGCAACCAATACGTCAATATATTTACCATTTGAACAACTAACCACTAAATGTCCATGTGTTGCTGGGGGCAACCAATTTCATTTGACATTCCTGCTTTTGCAGTACACAACAAGGTAAATGATCACAGAATATATTATGTTCGTTTACTTTCATAGCTTCCTGATTTTTGATTGGAAATTCAATCTGTGCTTAAAAGGACACATGAAATTGTAACTGTATAAAAAAAAAAGTATAGTATAAGTATAAATACACACGCACACACAAACAGCAACTTACAAAATGCAGACAATGATTTATCAGAAAGTCAAATTACTATTTTCTAATCAGTGTGAAGCTGTTACTTATTTTACTCAATTATTCTAAGCTCTCTTTTCCAGTTCAGAAGGTGCAGGGAGCCAAGGACACGGAGTGGGGACGTAGGAGGCAGCCGAGGGTGAACACAGATAATCAATGCAACAACAAGCATTGAATATTAAGTCGGAGTGGGAGGAGAGCCCTACACACAAACACGTACACAACCAAGATACAAATGCACATGTGCAACTGTGCACGTACACAAACACACAGCCGACGCAAACATAAGCAAAACAGACAGATGGTTAGGGGACAAAACTGGTCACTGCTGCTGAGAGAAGAGGTGACATTCCTTATGCTAATAACAAAGTTCTCATGCCAGACTGAACTCTTTCCAGAGTCTCTCAAAGACCAAGAAAGAAAAAAAAATCCAGGGTAAACAAAGAAAAAAGAGGTAGAAAGTGACAGACTGAAAGAAGGGAGGGGAGATGGAGGCGATAAGGGAGAGCAGCAAGCTTAAGAATAACATCTTCCCCGTAATACAGCTGGGGTTTTTTTTCTAAAAGCAAGGTTTTTTTTAAAAGAAGTGTTTTTTCAGATTTTACATTATATTTTACGTGGGCTGTGAGCCTTATGAGTTATAGTAAAGGTTAAGAGTGAGCGACAAAAAAGAGCAATTTCATAACTAGTCAATACTATGAAAACTGTGATGAGGTAAAGCTAAACTAGGTGTATGCATCAGTACAAAGCACGGGGACAGCACAAGTAAGAGTAAGACAGAACAAGGCGACAGGTTTACTTAAAAAGCATATGTGTTTGTTTAAAGTTATTGTTACGCTCACTAGAAAAATATTGTGCAAATTAAAAATCAGGCTGTGATCAAGCCCAAAGGTTTACAGAAGCAAACAGCTAATGAGCATTTTCTTTATATTAACTTCAACAAGCTTCACTTGAGGGCAGGGTGCTGCAGCATGACTTGTGCAAATAACAGATTCTGGTTTATTTTATAAAGTTTGCTGCTTTCAAAATGAGAAGAATGTGTGTATGCGTGTGTAGGTGTGCGTGTATGTGTCACAGTGTCCTCACACTCTGTGACAATGTGCGATGAAAAAAGCTATAAATATGAATGCAGAGGTGGCTCCTTGGTTACAAGAAGGAGGAGTCAGATGGGAGACATAGAAGACATGATCAAGGTTTTTGCATGCTTGGTAAAAAGAGCAATACAAAAATTTTGAAGTGGAGTTGCTAAAGTTATTTTTTAGGGTGAGAGAATCTAGATGAGCTTCATGTTGGATACATTGACTTTTCAGGTGTTTCCATCAGACAAACAGACCAAAAAAATGCTTAAAAACCAAATGGAGAAACAGAAGGCTGTCAGGATGAAAAACACAAAGAATCCAGATAAAGGAAGAACAGATAAGATACAGTAGCTGTGCAGTGAGACAGACAGATGGATAATGCCTCGAACTGAATGGACCACACTTCAGGGACAGGTGACACAGGACAGGACGAGTCACTATCTCTTCAGAAGTAGATGTGAGGGTTTTTAGAAACTTGGAGTGGATGCCACTAGTGTACGTTCCCATGGAAACACAGGGAACCTCACAAACATCATTATAAATGAACCGCACAGATGCCTTTCAGTGCAACCTTGAAGTTGGGAACAAAAGGTATGAAGTGAAGCAAGGGGCATGATATGCAGAGGAAAAGGGTGGGTCAGCACAAAAAGCCAGAATGGAGTGTGTGAGCAGACACTCCATTCAGGCTTTTTCAAAGAGTGTCATTTTAAAAAACTAAGATCTCAGTAAAATCAAATATGTAGCATTTACTGTAACAGATACTTGCAGGCTTCTGTTGACTGATTCTATTTCATGCTTTTTAATGCCAATGTATGAACAGTTTGTAAGGTAATTTAAAACATACAACATTACCAGACTCTCTGGTTCGCCTCTTGGCCCACTTTCTGTATAACGTAGCTAGTAATTAATCCATGTTAGCAGGTCAACTAGTGTTAAATATTAACTAATAAGAAAGCTCTAGTAACCTTAGCCAAAAAGAGGATGTGACTGAGGCATGGCACTTAATTCACAGGACCTCTGTCTGGTTTTGTGGATCAAATAAGGTAATGCTGCAAACTTAGCATCCCCAGATTCATGCAGTTAAGCTAAAGCTAGCTGGCTAACCCATGCTTGTCCTGCTAACATTACAGCTAACTGACCTGACAAAGGGTCAAATCTGACCCGGTAGAAGGCTATTGAAAATATAAAAATGTGAATCAAGTTGAGTAAAACATTTCTGACTGATTAGGTCAGTTTTACAATCTTCTTACTGACAAAATATGATCCATGGTCAGGCATAAAACCTAACCAAGTATGTATAAGATAAACCATTAAATCACAGAAAATTAGATTTTTTTTTGTAATTGTTTGTATTATATTATACAGAAAAATCTCTGTTTTTCACTATTCAGAATCAGAATCAGTTTTATTGACCATGTATGTGTACACATACAAGGAATGTAATTGGGCTTTGGCTACTTTTTTACATGATAATGACAATAGCAACATGACACAGACGATAGCAACACGTATAGCAAATTTATGGTGAAATATTTTCACTATTTAAATCTCTGTATAATTTTCTGTGTTTTGCAGTTTGTCCTGAGTAACAAAAACATATTTTCTGTAAATTAACAGACAATGTGCTGTTTTGGTTTTTTGTTGTTTTTTAATTACTGTTCAGATATTGAGCTGCCAATACATTTTCTATAATTTCCTGTATTTAAAGTTTTTTAAAGTGGAATAAGAAAGACATGTTGAAAAATCATCATCAGTTTTAAAAATAGTTTAATTTAATTTAAATATTTAAATGTATAGTTACATTTCTTTATGACAAAAGAAAGGTAAATATTGTTTTTTGCTTGTTTGTTTTTTTAGGATATGAAGAATACTTTTAGCGATTCAGCCCACTTAAGATCAGAGTTTGACACCTCTGCATTACAGCTAACAAATTATAAAATGCTAGTTGCCTATCTTGCCAAATGACTGCACCAGCTAATATGACCCATGCTTATATAATATGTTAAACAGTGTTGAATTTAGCCAATACTAAATTATGTAACAGTACAAACCAAAGGTCTAAGTAAAAATTGCTTTCTACAGCACTAGCTGTGGGCGATGGAAGGCAGGGGCAGTTAGCCAACACATCAGTGTAGGGCAGTGTCATGTATGTCTCATTGCTGATTTGGCAAGTGCTAACACTAGCCACAAGCAAGATTGACAGAAGTTCACCATCAGTAACAGCAACAATTTTCTGGGTGTTACACTGAGAATCTTGAATGTGAAGTAACAGTAACAGACAGTTGTGTTTAGTGGAGAAAATGTCTGGGGTTTTTTTTATGTAATTATTTTTGAAAAAAGCTCACCTGCAAATCTTCTTGGTTTGTCCTGTACTGGTCTTTCACAATGGAGCTCCTCACTCCCTCCTCTCGCCTCACACCCTTTTCTCTCTTTACATCTGGGCTCCAAAAGTTGACGCTGTTCATGCTGGGGCCTGTCCTTCCATCCCTACCTCCTTCCAGTTCTCGCCGCAGGTTGTTGTTCTCTCTCTGCAGATCCCTCAGCTGAGAATGGAGATCAAATGTGGAAACCTCTCCACGTCCAGCCGAATTCATTATCTGTGTGTGTCTTCCAGACTGCCGCCGTAAACTAGAAGTCCCTCCAGAAAGAAAACTCTGGTCTCCACAAGGGTCTGACGAGTGATGCATCCCAGAAGACGTGATGTTTGGGCTGCTTCCCGTGGCTGTCGTCCGACCAGTGTAGGAGGAGCGGCTGGTACTTCTACCTAGTGTCATGGTGCCTTTGGGGTACCCACCAGAGGGTTCCAAGGACTCCCGCTCACTGGGATACATAGTACCCGATGTGGCATATGCAGCACTCAAAGACTGAATATTCTCCATAGACAAGGTTTTACCCCCTGGTGCTGTCGCTGAACCACGCGTTGACCCTTTGCCTGCTTCTGGGTCAGCTTTGATTTTTGAACCTGGCCTTGACACTGACCCTTGTCCCCCAGTCAGTTTAGATGATGTTGCAGGCACACCTCCTGACACAGAGCCTGGTTCTAACCCTGAACGGGCCCCTGGTGCTGAGCTTACAGCCTGTTTGCCTTTCCCGTGTTTAGGGGACCTTGAGAAGCGTGAATGAGATGAGTTGCCATCGGTGTGCCCACTACTCTTTGCAGCAGCAGAAAGCTTGCTCTGTGTGGGCTTGGCTCTAATGTTTAAAGGCATCTTTTTTTTTTTACATGGTAAAACACAACATCTGAAAAGAAACTGTTAAAGTTGAGAATATGCTCATGTCCTTTATGGATAACAGAATAAATAAAGGCCACCTACTGGCCTCTCAGTTTTCACCTGTCCATCCCTGATTGTTTAGGGCTTGAGGCTGACTTTTATTTAGTCCTGTTTGAGGAAAGCAGCAGTCACTGTTGGCTACAGGGCTCCCAGACACACAGGTCAGAGGTCTTGTAATTTCAGCTACAGTGTAGGACATCATGGATTCTAAAAAGGTGAAAGTGAGACAGTCATTTGAGACAAATCATTTAAAACCAATTTGATTTGACAGTTGAAAGTTGCATCAACACAAGCTAGTACAAGTACAAGGACTTCTGATTACACCCAGGCTGATGTAATTCATGGTTTGTGGTAAGAAATTAAACATTTAATTTCCTAGAGAACCTTTTACACAAAGGTAAAGGATTAGTGTGCTTCTTCAAGAAAAAAAGTTTAGACCAAGTGCTTTACAACTTGAATTACAATTGCTAAAGTACTCCCTAATCCTCGCTCTTCCTTATTAGGGGAGAGTGTCGATGTGAGGACAGGAAAGAAATGTCTCTAACCAGACTGCACATTAGTGGTGCAGTATACTACTGGCTACTTCTACACTCTCACTCATTATATTTAGAAAACCTCCCACAGTCACAGTCACCACAGTAGATGGTGAAAGAATATAAAAAAAAGGAAGAAGATGGACCAGTAAGACCATTTCAGCACCATGGACAGCACTAACTCTAGTTATTGCAAAGTGCTGGGATTCTAAAGCCTGCTCAGGTCTGCAGGACAAACAAAATTGTGTAATCTGCAATGAATTTGGGAAAATGCAAGATTTATTACCAACCATCCCTCGGGGGCAATTGCAAATTTGTCATCATGCTTTGCCAGGCTGTTAACATACCGGCTCCAGCTAAAACTGGAGAGAAATAGACGCGTAGCACATGTTAAGACTATGGCGATATCAAAGTAAGTGGATCCCAGCATCATCCTAGTCCACGATGGGGGACTGTCTGCAAATCTGCAGAGGCAAATCCACATCATAATCCCTCCTCTAATCCATGAGGATTGGGTCCTGGGACTCACTGCACAGGATTCAACTGAGCGATTGGCTAAGTCTACTTGTCAGTCATAACATAGCTATCAATCCCTGATCCACTGTTGAGACAATGAAGTTAGCTTCATGAGCCTTCAATGGTACCCATTTGTGTGTACTTCTGGTATATCAGTGGAGGAATGTGGCCAATAATTAGTAAATATTGTTATTCTATTAATTAGATATTATAATAAAATTACAAACAGGGTCTAAACAATTCTAAGTTCTACTCATGGTAGCTTGGTAAGCTACTATTAAAGCATTGCCCCTTTGCATTATTCGCATTAAGATGGAGGTATCACAAGTCACTGGTCCATATTCATGGAGGCGCGCCAAGTTTACGCAGCTGCACGCTCCCATGTCAAACCATAGTGGCAGAATGAGAAAGGACAGATGAAGGAAGAGCTGAATTCTGAAATAAAGTAGACGACGCCCCACTTGATTTCGGTCCTCAAGCCGCTGCACTTACTTCTGAGTTGACAGCCAGCTGTTGCTGCGAAGAGAAAAGTCGAATCACCGCCCAAACTGCAACGGCATAGCTCGGTTGTTCTGGGTGATAATTTACAATCCTTTGGAGGGCTTTTCGTGGAACTCAACATTCTGCCACCTTAATGTAAAAACTACCGAGCGGACCTAACCGTATTCCATGCGTGGCACGAGTAAAACTGTAGCTGTGCATGTGACTGGGCAGCCTGGACAGAGACGGCAGCATAATTCTACTATGACCATCGCATGACGGATTAGTTTCTTGCTCATATGCACACGGCTGCATGAGTTCGGACTCGTACCTTACATAATAATTAATCTGCCGCTAAAACTAAAAGCACACAGTTTAATTTGTTGAAATAATGTTTTCATGTTTTATTTATTTATTTTTTTCAATAATTCCACAAAGTCCAGGTGCGCACCCAAATGTTTACCCGAGCTTACCGTACAGGCACCTCTCCATCACTGTAAAGTCCTATCAGTACCCTGTCCGACCTCGGCGCAGGCTCCATGATCTCAGCGGCTCAGCTCATGACCTGTACTGCCATCGGGTCCGCGTGGCCGCGCTCCCCCAGCTGGCGCGTGCGCGTGCGCGACGAAGCGCCGTGGTGGGGCAGCGCGAAGAGCCATGATTGGGTGGTTTCCTGTTTTTCATATACCTACGAATCATGAATTGGGAATGGCACTTGGAAGGTATTACGCAAAGCCAAAGCTCTGAAATTTCCTTTACTACACAGCAGATGGAACTTAATATTGATTTTCAAACAAAAGAGTCTACACAGACAAAAGTGAGTTTGCTTGAAGTAGATGTAGAGACATAATGTAAGATCACACCATGTGACTGGGTAGAACCGGACTATTCTGGAATACAAATGTGGTGTGGTGACTTGTGACAATCCAGTTAGATGCTCTTTGAAGTGTATCGGGGAAGTGCAGCTGTTCAGCACGATCCTATTTTGCATTCAACAGACCATAAACCAGAAATTACAGCGAGTAATTATAACTATATTTGGTCCGGGGTTTCAGTCTCAGAAAAGAGATGCCGTCAAGCTAGAATACCGAGATGATGAGACAAAATGAGCCCAACATGGCATGATTTTGTTTTGTCATTAAACTTACAGAGAAAAAAATAGATCATTTAAGTAGGTGATAATGAAATCCTTAGTGATCTGTAACCTGCAACAAGTGCTGGTTTCATTTCCTCCCCTCACATAACGGAAGAGAAGTAAAATTCTGTAGACTGTGGAGTGCTCAGTGTTGCAGGTAAGCTGGTATTTATGAAATCAAGCCACTCAAGGGAAATCAAGTCAAGTTTATTATATCTCTTATATCAGTGCTTTAGATAACTTTGCAACCCAAATGTGAAAGTGGTCTGAAGACAAAGATTTGATAAGCGGTACACCAAATGGTGTGCATTGAGGCAAGGTTATAGCCAATATGCCATGGGATTGTGTTGCCTATGCATTGCAATTGCATAAAAAGTAATGAATGACAATAACTTTTACATAGATTAGTAGATGACAAAGGTTCTGATTGACAACAAGAAGGAAAAACAAAACCCTTTAAGTGTGTGGCGCAAACTACAAACTACATATAATTATAAATAGGTAAATTATAGGTTTACATGCTACAAAAATGCAATCACAAGTGCCTCCGTCTGACAAGATATAACGGAAAGGAAAGCTGAAATTATTTTCTGCAAATACAAATACAGGTGTTAAAATTCTGGCTTCCCCTTTGGTGTGTAAACCACTGGATTAGGCAAAGGAAAACAAAAAAATTTAAAAAAAAAACAACTTTGCTGTGGATATGGCTTACCAATTTTAAAATAAAACAACAGAACAATAAGAATAAAATATATAACATATATACATGGAAGAGTTAATAAAATTATAACACCAGCCAAATGTATGTGACAGCATGTGAATGAAAGGGCAAGTTTGTTAATATTTAGCGATATGAAGGAGGAAGATCTTTTTCATCATGACTGACTCTGTTAGCATGTAAAAGGAGGTCATATAAAACTTTCACTCATGTTGTTGTCATAAAATTTTAGGTTATCTGATGACAATGCCATTCTCATTTGATTCCAGAAAAGGGGTTGAGCACATGGGTGATGCGGCCATGACAGCACAGACTTTCTGCACAGTCGTTTTCTCAGCTGAAGGTACTTCAGTTTGGGAAACATCTTATCCATCAGAACCAGCACAGCTACATCCACCTTTTTGAGACAGAATTAGAGATAATTTTAGGATTGTGGGTTAAGTTACAGCCACAAAATATGTGAAAATAGAAAGGCTGATTTTACTACATTTACCTTCTCATCCAGAAGCCTCTGTTGAACCATGAAGAAGGCCTGGCGGATCACACCATTCACATTTCCGTTAACACCTCTGGACAGCACAAAAACTGTTTTCACACTTCTGTACACCGCATTATGAAGATTCTCTATACATGAAAGCCCAGGAATCCAGTCCCTTTCTTCTAAGCATAGACAAAATCTCCTGTGATCAGAGTTCTCCAGATTGACAGTTAACTCATTGTAAACCCAGTCCCTCACAGCCTGGTTACTGGTGTCAAACACCACAAAGGCATCATATTGATAATGTGAATCAGTCCCAGCTATCTGGGAGTAGCCTTTGTGTCCAGCCCAGAGCACTTGCAGGCAATACCACATATCCCAGCCGTAGAGGTGCTTCAGCAAAGGAAGAACAGTAAACACCAGAGTCATAAATGAACAGACAACAAAGGCCACACTGCCATATATGTCCTGGCAAGAACGCTGGTCCATAGACAGTATGCTCTCACCCTGCTGAGACTCTGGGAATTCACACCGTACATCTGTGGTCAGATAAGGAATGTGTACCGGTGTAGTACTCAAGAAGTCAGCAAGCCAGGAGGTATTGCAGTCACATTTAAAGGGGTTGGCATGCAGGGTGAGATTTTGAAGGCTAGTGCCGTTTTTAAAGAGGACAGGAAGATGCTCCCGGTTCAACTCTTTGATCTGATTGTGATTGAGATACAAATGTTTTAGGGACTTTGCATTATTAAAGAAATCTTCAGGAATATAACTGAGGCGATTGTGACTGAGGTCCAGGAAGGTAAAATTGATTCCAAATACTACTGCATGATTTGGCAATTTATAAAAGAAGTTGTGATTCAGGTTCAGGTAATGTAATCTGGTAAGTGCAGAGATGTTTAACCACGGGAAATAGTTTAGGGAATTGCTGCTGATAATGAGAGCCCTAAGGCTACTTGGGAGGTTACACAGCACTTCAGGTGAGAGAGATTTCAGATGGTTCTTAGAGATGTCCAGGTAGGTTAGATTTGTCAGGTTTTGGAAGAAACTGGTGTACTTGTTGTTGTCAGAGTCCCACATGATGTTCAGGTGATTTCCAGAGAAGTCAAAGTACTTCAAAGAATTGCAGATCAGCCTTTGGTTGATTCGCATCCCAATTCCATTGTTTGCCAGACTTAGGGTTTCCAATTGATTCAAATTTTCAAGGAACTCAAAGCGATGGCCCATGCCCCTCATATTAAAATGAAACTCATTGTTACTAATATCTAATATCTTCAGAGACGAATTAAGTTCCCTGAAAGAATCGTTATAATAAAGATCAAGCCTATTATACGACAAATTAAGAAACTCTAAATTTGTCATACCTTCAAACAGCCCACCCCTCAGTGCCTGGTTCATGTAATTGTAGGAAAGGTCTAAACAAACTGCATTCTCCATGCCTGAAACCACATGTTTGTTAAGGGACACAATATCATTTTGAGACAGGTCAAATGTCAGCTTATTTTTGCAATGAAAATTTCTCAAGTCCCACAGTGATGTAATTACTGGAAAGCTTTTCTCCAGAACATCTGCTCGGTGCTGGAAGTCCAATAGTGTTGGTATATCTGTCCCACTGTCTTCCAACATTTCCAGAACATTTAATTGGTTGGCTTCCCACACGTTGTTTCTAGATGTGACTTCTCTATCCATTAGAGTGAGAGGTTGATTATGAAGAGTGTCTGCATACAGGTTCTCATCCACAATCCCAGATCGTGAAATTGAGCAGCACCGAAGGAAATTAAGCATATTCTGGGAGAGGTCAACAGAGTTAAGAGAGGGTAACTGTTTTAGAAATGTCATATTAAAAGTATTAATGAAATTCATTCTCAGCTCTAGAACCTTTAGATTTTTTAAGTTGGAGAGGACTTCAGTGCTTTCATTAGAAAATTTTTGGAAAAAGTTACCACTCAGGAGAAGATATTGTAGATCAGACATATTGTTAAAATATGGGGAGAGATTAAGTTCTGAAAAAGTCTTCAGTGGTTCATAGTTATAGATAAGGCTAAGCCACTTGACCCCTGTCAGCTCTTTAAAGAAGGTCCCATTTTGCATAGCATGTGCCAGGAGGTTGTCAGAGAGGTCCAACATTTTCAGTTTCTTCAATGGTCTGAAAAGGCCCTTTGGAAATGTTTTCAGAGAGTTTCCCCTCAAACTTAGGAAGGTGATGGAGCTGTTTTCAGAATAAAAGGAGTTTGAATGTAGTTTTAGAGACTGATTATGTGGGCATGGAAAGCAGGGCCTAGCAGCATGATCACAACGTTGGCAATTCCACTCCAAATTTAAGTCCTTGAGGGCAGTCATTTTGAAAAATGCTCTTCCTAAGACTTCTGTGATTGTATTCTCTCTTAAATCCAGACTCTCCAGTGAGAGTGGCAGTCCTTTAGGGATAGCTGTCAAATTATCATACCCTAATGTGAGGTTTTTGAGTTTGGGGAGCTCTTGGAAAACCTTTTCACTTATGTAAAAGGACTGGTTGCACGGGTTTGCATAAAAGCAGTTCTTGCTGAGGAAGAGCTTTTCGAGATGTGGAGTGTTCAGAGGGTAGATAATGTTGAAGATGTGATTGTTCTCTAGATGAAGAACCTCCAGGCTTTCTGGTAACCATGGTATGTAGGTAAGACTGTTTCCTGACAAATCCAGATGTTTCAGTGTTAGTAGGGTCTTGAAAGCATACCTGGAAATTTTCACTCTGCAAGACCTGTCTTCCAGAGCTCTCAGACTGCCCGGCTGACAGTTGCCCGATAATTTTAGAGTATGCAGATTTGGGACACCTTTGAAAGCATGCAGCCATACTTGGTTTATCTTAGTCCGGCTTAAATCTATGTAAGCTACAGATGTAGCCTTAATAAAGGGGACATGCTTGAGCGGTCTGTCACTACAGTCAACTTTAGTTTCATTCAGATTTGTGTCACATGGTAAAAATTTTGTATTTATGGTCTTCACCAATGGAAAAAGCTGGCTTAGGATGAGGATATTTTTCACCAGAGCCTGAAAAAAAGGTAACAAAATTAAATTCAGTTGCTTACATAACGTTTGAGGATACTATATAATATACATAATAAAATATTAACACACTCTGTATCCTACAGTACAGTGCAAAAATCTTGAACAACCCCTCATTTCTTTACATTTTGCTTCCAAGGACTATAAAATAACAGATTCATAACTGACAATTTACCAAAGAACCAAAGGTTTCATGCCAAAAATAACACACGTATTAAATAGTATTTTTGCATCAACAAAGTAATTCTCTGAGAGCCATTAGCTAAAAGCCTTACATATGAATCGTACA
>VVHJ01013991.1:0-13082 GCA_015107715.1 Tylochromis polylepis | reverse complement strand
ATATTTTAGAACAATGTTCAAGTAGTGCCTTTACCCTGTGAAATTTGTGGAGGCTGTGCACACACACACACACACACACACACACACACACACACACACACACATTACTGTATTGCACATTATATTCAGACTCCACCGTTTAGTTTCCATTCATATTTTTGAACCAAATGTTAAATACAACTATGATGGACTGTCAAGGGTGTACCTTGCCTTTCACCTACGGATCTCAGAACAGAGCTCAGCCCCACCATGACCCTAACTCCATAAGTGGTTATAAAGTGAAGCTGATATTGAATATGAATATTAAATGGAAAGCCACTTATAGTACAAATTCCTATGTATTTGTAAGATTCAATAAGAGTAATATGGATAACATTTGAAGACTGAATTGCTAACCCTAACCCTGTACTGTCAGCATTAGTACATTTCGTGAAGGTGAGCAGCTTAGATCACGGTTTCAAAACTTGACCTCTGACTTTTAATCTTGAGGTAGAGGTTATTGTGTTCATTTATTTTTTTGAGCAGTGTAAAAAAACCCAAACATAAATTAAACATACCAAATTAAAGCTGTCCTTTGTTTCGAACAGCATTCTGTTTCTAAAGCTACCTGTTGGCATCCATCCTTTACACCACTGACATCTTGTGGCCCCAGTTGGCCACTGTCGCTGGAATAGTTTCTGTTTGCCTCTCTGTAAAAGTCACCGCACACCACCGCAGTCACCAATCAAATCTAATCCTTGAAATCCCTCCAGTGTAGTTGAATTAAAATGATTCGGGCCAGAATTCCTCAACGGTGATGTAAGAGGGTGGCACAACCAGTTATTCAGTTTACTTTTTTTTCTTTTACATAGGGCTAGGTAGGTTTGGATAGGGTTTTTTTTCCCCTTAAATGAAATCATGATTTAAAAACAAAATGTTGTATTTACTCAGGTATTGCTGTCCAGTATTAAAATGTATTTGATGATGGACTTTGTTCAGTGGTAAGACCTAACGTGAAGCTGTTTTACTGTACTGAAATCTGTGTTGTTGGCTGTATTTGGATGCAGGAGTCTAAAACCAGACTTGGTTTGGTTTTCAGGTTCTGTTGACACCAGAAAGCCTGGGAGGGGACTGTGCTGGAGCAGGGAATTGGAATTGTAGCTGTTCCAGCTACTGCTGGACAGCCTCTGCGAGCAGCAAAAGGGCTGTCCTGGCAGCAGGAGGGACAAGGACAGCCCTTTACCTACAACATCATGGAGGAGCCACCTGGACCCTCCAGCAGTGGATTGCCACCTCCGTCTCCTCAAGAATGGCCTTGGACTTGTCACGGTCCTTCCTCCTCCATCTCGTCCTCCTCACCTGCCAACCTCCCTGCTGCGGATGTCAGTGGGAAGACTGTGGGGGGGGGGTGGAGGGAGGAAATGAGAAGAAACAAAAGATAAAGGAAAGTAAAAAGGAAAGAAAGAAAACAAAAGTTTATTCATGTGCTCTTTTACTGTAACTGTTTATCTTTACATGCTTTTCTGTTCTGTTTCTTAAAGCAAAAAACTTTTTGGCATCTTGGCTACAGTTATTTCCATCACAGTGATGTATGTAAAAAGCAACAACAGAGCCCCCCGCCCCCTCACAGAGAAGCATGAGCAACAGCCTTTTCACAGGAGGCAGAGCAGCTCATCTACTACCAACCCCAAGTTGATCGTTTGGATTTTGCCTAAAAGATGTATTCTTTACTCGTAATTTACCCAAAATAGATGTACCTTCTAATGGTAAAACATAGTGATTTTTAATTATGGCCAAGTGTTGGTTAGTGGTTTTGGAGCTTGACTCACACAATGGAGAAAAGGTTAGGATCCCTTGGCCTCTGCTGCTTTCTTGTTTCATCTGTCTCTTGTACAGTAGGTCTCTCAATTTTGGTTAATAAAACAGAACATAGCTGGAAAAACTCATTTAAATTTGCTCTTTTGTACGGTATTATAAAAAGGAAATTGTGGATACTGTAGCTTCAGGGGCATTAACACTCCCTCCTCACATCTCTGTCTTTAGAGGTGCATCCAACACATGACATTCATGGCTCTGAAGCAGACAACTTGATTTATTTCAGACTCACGGGATTCCAGTAGTGTACTTCTTAGCCCTCTCTACACACAACCAGAGCCCTACTCCGTCTAAAAGGTCCTGTTTAGAAGCACGAGTCTCCATTTTCCCGGCCTGGTCTTATTAGCACGGAGGACAGCGCTGTTGTTTTCACGTAGATAAAGACATTTTGTGCTGAACTAAGGATCCTCTTTCTGTGCAAGGGTTGTGTGGTGCATGAGAATTATTTAATTATCAACAAACTCGCGTGTACATTAAAATACACGAATAAAAGCATTGGTATTGTGGAACATCATTTCACTGAACTCTATGGAATCAAATTTGATTTCACAGGTCGGATTCACTTGTATAGTGCCGGTTCACACGACAGGCATCTCTGCACACTTTACATTGTAAAGTCGGGACCTTACAATTCCATAGGACGAAAACTAATCATTTCTTATGAGCGAGCCCTGAGTAAAAGTAGGTAAAACGCTCGGAAATTTTCACAAGAACTGAAACGCAAAGTGAAGTGCCAAAAGACAATCACAAACACTAAACATGCTGGAAGGCAAAAGACATGGTCAGAGGATAACAGATGCCGTAAGTGGCATACATGTTATCAAAAAGCAGAATACGTTCAAGGATAGAGAAGAGAAGAGAGAATACGTTTGATGGATTTCTACAAAGAATATTTGTTCAAGCCAGCATTCGATCTTCAGGGATTAATTTTTCTGTGTGTATGAACGTGTCCGTGTGTTTGGATGTATACATATCTGTCTGCTTGTCCAGTTGGCAGAGTACCAACTATGTCCACGGATGGAGCTTATGAAAACCATATGACATGCAAAAAAAAAAAAAAAAATCAGCTTGCCATTCCTCCCCCATCTCTGACACACACATTCACAGAGTCCCCTCTCCCCCCCAGCTCTTTCAAAAACATATTAATCTTCCTTCAACTCCCTCCCTCTCCCCTTCTTCTCGTCCTCCTTGCTGCTTTAACTCCCTCCTTCTTACTCCTATTTCCTTTTCTCTCCTCCCTTTCTGCTTCCTGAAATCTTGAGACAGTCTGCAAACGCTCCAGTGCCGATCCATTTCAGCAGTGCAGCGTGAAGGCCGTGGAGAAAAAGAAGTTAAAATTCAGGGAGGAAATCTCAGATAGGCAACAAAACCAGCCCAAGGTTAAAGATCACGTTAAGAAGACTCTTTTAAAGGCGGATGATCAAAGTGTAAAGAAAATCAGGGTGAGAGAGGATAAACCAGTTTTTTTTAAAAAGAGAATGGGCTCCCCGGTGAGCGCTGCCTCTGCTCTTCTCTTAACCTCCCTACTGGCTTTGCTTTTTGGATTTTCTTCAGTCTCGGCCCAGAACCTGAGACAAAGAGATGCACTGTGTAATACAGATGGCTGCTTTGTGGTCTATTTTCAACGCAAAACCTTTTTGGAATCATGGAGGGCCTGCAAAGAAAAAGGTGGCAACCTGGCCACCATCAAGCGGAAGGTGGATGCAACCACTATTGCCACTCTCTTTTCCACTGTGGATCTGCGCCACTCGCGCACCACTGTCCAAGTATGGATTGGCCTTCAGCGCCAGCCTCGCCAGTGCGCTACCTCACGCCCGCTGCGAGGTTTCTCTTGGACTACTGGTGACCAGGACACAGAGTACACCAACTGGCAGAACACGGACTCCCCTGAGTTGTGTTTAGTGCCTCGCTGTGTAGTTATGGGCTACAGCACTCAAGACCGGGATGATAATTTTAAATGGACAGACAGTGCTTGTGCAGTCTTTGCAGATGGGTATCTTTGCCATTATGCCTACACGGGCATGTGCCCTGCCCTGTGGAGTGAGGGAGAAGGCAATGTTAACTACACCACACCATTTAACCTTCTAAGTAGACTGCTAACTCACGTACCCGTTGGATCTGTTGCTACCGTACTCTGTCCTACAGGCACCAAAGAAGAAAAGACAGCTTTATGCACGATGAGGGAAGATGGCTCAGTGGGGTGGTCCAAAGAATCTCCTCTCTGTTCTCATTTCTCTATATCACGCAACCTGTGTGACCAGGATAATGGCGGATGTGAGCATTTCTGCATGCCAGCTGGTGGTCATTTCTACTGTAAATGTGCTGATGGGTATCAGCTTGATGAGGATGGGCAGAGCTGCAAGCTGTCTGATGTTTGTCGAGATGTCTCCTGTGAATTTGAATGCCTACCGCTCTCAGATGGCTATCGTTGTGCCTGTCCCGACGGATACATGCTTGCACTAGATGAACGCACTTGCCTCGATGTAGACGAGTGCCTCGAAAGTCCTTGTGAGCAGATTTGTGAGAACTCCCTGGGGACATTTGAATGTAAGTGTCAGGAGGGTTACAATCCAGATGATGAGGGTGGGTGTGAGGATATTGATGAGTGTATAAATGAGCCATGTGAGCATGCTTGTGAGAACACCCCAGGCTCTCATATCTGCCACTGCCATCTGGGCTTTTCTTTAGTACCTGAGGATCCCAGCCGATGCCAGGATACTGATGAGTGCGAGATTCCTGGAACATGCGAGCAGATGTGTGTGAATTACGTAGGTGGTTTTGAGTGCTATTGTAGGGAAGGCTTTGAACTCATGTCTGATCACTATTCATGTGAGCAGAGCGAGGAAGGAGACAACCAATACGCTGTCACTCCTCCTTTTCTTTGGGTCACGCGCCAGGCTGGACCTCTGTGGGACTACGACTGGAACCCAGAGCAGCGCCACACTGCCTGGTCTACACAGGAGGAGGAATCTCTGGACTGGCTGACAGAGTCAACCGGAGTTTTGAATTCGGATGTAATTTGGGCCACCAGTGCCCCGCTGGAGAAGCTGTCCTCTGATTCAGTGCCGGACCCCCTGACACAGGGAACTGATAAAGATAAAGAAGAAGCTACAGACGGAGCTGACTGGTCAAAGGGCGGTCAGAGATCTCAGTCTGAACTGAACGTTTTGTCAACAACTGCCTACACTGCTCTTCGTCTGTTTAGCCCTAGCACTACCCCAGGCTTGTACAAGGAAGATAAGGGTGAGGCTACTACAGCTCTTCCCTTATATCCCACCTCAGCAATCTCAGAAGGAGCTTGGAACTGGGGGGCAGATCTCGTTACTTCAAGCGAGAATCTCCTCAGGGAAAACTTTCAGTTCACAGAGGAGGAGTTAAGCAAGCAGGAAAAGAACTTTGTGGAAATCACCCACAGTCAAAACCTGGCTGTTCCCACCGGGCTGGCTTCTTCCCAGCCGCCCCTCACTGAGGACGAGGGCGGTGAGGACAGCTCGGATTCTGTCCAGAAAAAGGGGAGCACTTGGCTCATGGTGGGACTCTTCATACCCATCTGCATCTTCACTGTGGTAATGGTGGCACTCGGGTATGTCTACTGCAACCGCTATAGAGTTATGGTACACAATAAGAATGCCGCTGACTGCTACCATTGGATCTCGGGGTCTCATGATAAACAGGGAGCTCCTAACCCCTCAGCAGGGGTGCAGAGCTGTGTTTAAAACAGGGAAGACATTTACCTGAACAAACTCTGTTTCAGAGGTCAAGAATAGTGAATAATGGACCTGGTCACGGACAAATGCTTTGTCCCTCGGACTATGGACTACAGGACACATTTAGATATAACTTCATAACGATAGGTGGGAAAGTACAGAAAAATTCTCTTTGTGAATGTTTTCTATGTGGTACAGAATACCTTTATAGAACACACACACACACACACACACACACACACACACACACACACAGTCCTGATTATCGACATCATTTATTCATTTCAGCACGTCACAGATGAAGTAAATCCCGCTTCTAATGATAACAGAGGTGTTTTTGTGGTAATGGATATCTGACTCAGTTGCATATCACTGCTGATAACTATTACTGTTAACTGTGTGAAAGGGAATTTATATGTGCGGTTACCTCAGTCAGCAATGAACGAAAGGAAACTGTACACAAATGTCATTACAGAAAAATGCTGAGCATGTAACATGACTGTGTCGGAGCAGAATCGTGGCACTGTGATCTTTGTAAAAGTTTCATGGTTGTTTCTTGTCCCCATTTTAAAAATATAACGCTTGTAATAATTCAGTGAAATAATGTCATACAGAGACCGGTTGTAGCAGTTGTTACGTGACACTGACCTTGTTTGTGAGCTGGCCATCAGTCACCCTTTGTACTTCTAATTCCTGAATGCACTAAAGAGATCCTTCATGGCCACCTTGGATGAAATCCAGCCTGCTTAAACTCTCTGATGCATGAATTACGAAGTCATCCATAAACAGCTGTCCACTGTAGTGACCGCTATGCGCCAGAGGGTTAAGGAGCTTCACATGTTGAAATTGCCAAATGACAATGAGATTTCAAGGGATTTGCATCCTGCATTGAAAACTGACTACTAACACAGGAGGAAAGAAAACTGTATAGAATACTAGAAATACTAATAAAGATAATAATAGTAATCAAACGAAACTAACAAAATGTGGCATTATTTTTTATAGATAAATCTTTTTTGACAAAGCTCAAAGAAATCTTATTTGATGTTATCGGATGCTCACTTGTCAGACTCAGAATCAACTTTATTGACCAAGTATGTGTACACACACAAGGAACTGGGCTCTCACTTGCTAGTTATACAGTATATACATGAGGATTAACTATGAATACATATGTACAGTATGCACTGATACAACAGCAGGTATGGTGTTTTTAAACACAGATGCAAGTGTTCATCAGAGTGACAGCCTGTGGAAAGAAACTGTGTAGATGGTGCACAGTGCTCTGTAGTGCCTGCCAGAAGGGAGGCGTTGGAACAGGTTGTGTTAAGAATTTGTAAGTTAAAGATCATGACAAGTGTTCAGGCTGAAAGCTTATTGGAAATAATAGTTCAGTTACAAGGGAGCTTCCAACCACATTTCTTTGATCAGCTGCAATTTGGACACCTAAGACCGACAGTGGCATCTGTTGAAATGTCAGTGAAGGTTCTCAGTCATCCAGGTCATGGTAGTCTAAGGAGCTTGGAAAGAAAAGCGTCTGGGCTTCTCTAAGTTTCTTGAAGACGTTTCATCCGAGAAGCTTCTTCAGTTCTAAGAGCAAATGGTGGCGAGTCCCAGAATTTAAAGCCCTATGGGAGTGTCCCCCCAAGAGGGTCATGGACCCCCTGTGGATCCTCTACCTAATCACACGAGCCCAGGTGTGAAAGCGGGTGTGGATCACAATCAGCCAAGGTTTCGGGTGAACCCATTGTGAAACCTATCCCCACCCTATCATGTGATTACCTGAGGTCAGATGGCCCAGGATGCTCTTAGAACTGAAGAAGCTTCTCGGATGAAACGTCTTCAAGAAACTTAAAGGAATCCAGACGCTTTTCTTTCCAAGCTCCTTAGACCATCTGTTGAAATGCATTTGAAAACTCAAAGCTACTAAGCAGATTAAGCATGTAGCAAAGGTTTTCAGTGTATTTTTGTCATTACTGTGATATTCTCTTCATTTGCTACAGCAGTCAGAAAGTATTTGCAGTCGTTAGCTCAGAAAAATGCAATAAGGATAATGTAACTGGAAAAATAAGTATTATCGCCAGAGAGTCCTTCCTTAGAAAGTATTTTTACAGAAAATACAACGGGATAATTCAGGACCCCGCTGGCAGGAAGCATTGTGGCTGTACTGACTAATGGAATCTACTGATCAAAACCAGGTTCTGTATTTGCTTGGCTCTCAGAGGGGGGGTCTCACGCTCTCTTCTCTCTGACTGTCTGTCCAATTGTCAAAATCATCATCTCTTCTGTAGGTCTCAGTGTACAGACGCAGTCTACTCACTTCTTACAACACTGATGTATATTATAAATAAAAGCATTCATAGTTTGTTAGGTTTGTCCGTTATTTTAGTATATCAAAAATAACACAGCGTACACGTCTGCTGCAAGGATCTGGGAACGTGGTGCTGTCACCAGAAAGAAGCAGAAAGACAATCAGAGAGCTATGCAACCCTCAGGTTAGCCCCCTTCCCTTCTGTAAACACACAGCTGAGGGTTCCAGCTGTTATTCAGATTGTAGCGCTGAGAGGTCAAATGCACTGCAACTTGAGAAAACACCAGCAAATAGAAAAACGCTGCACAAGCACGCAAAACGCAGCAGAAGTTGAACAAAATAACAGAAACAGAAGAAAATACTGAAAAGCTAAAAGAGCCCAGAAACAAAAAGCTCAGTGAAAGAGAAAAAGGGGGCATGATACAGAGAGGGTGGGGTCAGAACCAGCACACCAGAAAGACATAATGGCTTAGCAAAATGTGAAATAATTCATGGTTATTAATGATAATCGCTGGTAATTAAATAAATTGTTTTCTTTAATTTATGCAATACGATTGTTCAGACTCACTTAAGCATCTAATGTGAAACTGGTGACAGTGACACATGAGTCTAAAACCAATGCTCATCCTTAACAATCAGCTGTGTGAATGAGCCATGTGTGGAAGTATTTTGAGAGGTCTGATTTTATTTTCATTATGACAATGAAATATTAGTATTTATTGATTTAATGCAACATCCCTGTTTTACAGGCTGGAAATGCCTAATGATTTGGTATTCTCCTTGATGACAGAGAACCACCTGATCACCTCCTTACACAAAGGAGTGGCTTGGGGTTTTCACGGTGGTGTAGACCATCCACTGCTCCTTTCATTTCAGCTGAGTATACCTGTGTGAAAGCATAGGCCCGAACACCCTGACCATCTCTTCTAATTCAGGAGCGCTTTGGAGCTGAACCTGACTGGATGCTAACTTATGTGACTAAAGCAGAGGAAACGGAGGAAAGTTGAACCTCGTGAATGAAGTCAAGAAATTTCAAACGTCCCATAGACATTTTCCTGCATTATCAGTTTAATACGATGGACACTTTGTTTGAGGTTTTTAATGTGTTTCTGTGTTTGTAAGAACCCAGTGAAATATTCACTAATGTTTTGTGATAATCTTATTCATATTTTTTTAAATGAAGAAACTTCAGTATATCCTATGACTCCAACTGCTTTCTTTCTTGCACCCCTCTAAACTAAGACATTATAGCATTCTGCAGTGCTGCAGATGGGATGGCCCATCCGCAGCCCCCAAAAGACCCGAAGCCAGACATCCCAGTGACAACCGTGGCCAAAGGGGAAAAGTCCCGGAGAACCAGAGGCGACGCGTAGCCGACCCACTCAGAGCCAGAGGCCGAGAACGGGTCCCCGGGGCACTAAGTACCCGTGTGTGGATACTGCCCAATGCCCAGAGGGGCAGCCCCCACCCTCCATAACCATATTCCAAAGGGGCCAAGGTTCAGCAAGCCCCAGACCCAGGCCCAGCCGCGCACACAGACAGACATAACTGCACACACACTCAGGCTGTTCACTAACTCACACATACCCACCCACTAAGGACACAAAGGCCCAAATGCACACACACTGTTCCTACTGTCTTCAAAGCGCTGGCAAGCAGACACCCTCCTCCAAACCAGCAGCAAATCCATGCTGATGTGTGTGAGTGTCAAAAGGATGAGTCTGACTATGTGAATACTACAGTGCTATCAAAACTGGGGAGGACAGACACCCGACCACTGGACAGCCGTGCTTGTCCACGCCTCCCTCCAAGACCCACAATGTTTAAGTTGTAGATAAAACTGAAGGGCAGATAGTAGTGAAGGGTTTTCTTCCCCGCTAGTTTTCCATAATCCTCTCACATCATCATGCCCCTCTTATCTCCACTTCCCATCTATTTTGTATGAAAACTGGCTAAACATCCAGGGCACACTGCCACAAAGCAGTAAAACACGCAAACACAGAGTATGTCTGCATGCAGACATACTCTGTGTTTTTCATGTGCATGTAGCATCATGACAGCTGTTTGCACTTTTTTGTAAGACTATGCATATCACCTGTTAATTGATGCAAACATTACTGTTGGGTTTGTGCTCTTGATGAGACACGCCCCACAGGGTCGTTGAGAATGACCGAGCTAAGATCCTGTGGGACTTCCAGATACAGACGGACAAAATGGTGATGGCTAACCAACTGGATATAGTGGTGGTGGACAAGCAGATGAAAACAGCTGTAGTGACAGCTGTAGCGATACTGAATGACAGCAACATCAGGAAGAAGGAACACGAGAAGCTGCAGAAGTACCAAGGGCTCAGAGAAGAGCTCGAGAAGATGTGGAGGGTGAAGGTAACAGTGGTCCCAGTGGGAATCGGAGCACTAGGTGCAGTGACTCCTAAGCTAGGCGAGTGGCTCCAGCAGATCCCAGGAACAACATCGGAGATCTCTGTCCAGAAGAGCGCAGTCCTAGGAACAGCTGCGCAGAACCCTCAGGCTCCCAGGCCTCTGGTGGAGGACCCGAGCTTGAGGGATAAAGACCGCCCACAGGGGGGCGAGAGGGGAATTTTCTTTGTGTGTATGTGTGCCCACTGAAAAAAACACAACTAACCAGAAAAAGTGGAATTGATGCATAGATAATTTCAAGATAAGAACAGGCCCAAAAGTTCAGTTTTCTCACTCATCCAAGTGACTTCTTCACTATACTTCAGTCTCATGGGTGAGCGATTAACTGAACTGACTTTCTGACAGTTTGTTAGATGCTGAAATGCTCACTAAAGCTGAGGGATTGTGACAATCTTTGCAATATATGTGAAACAAGAGTATTAGGTTCATAACCTATTACATCTTCCTAACATCCAGACTCTTGTTTCTTTGTTTGCATTTTTAATTTCTCCTATTTGATATTAGTTGGACTTTGTAAATATAAAAACTACGAATCACCTTTGAACAGAAAGTGACTTTAAAAACACGTGCTCATATGAGGAGAATGCTTACTGTGTTTTTGTTGCTTTTGTAAGTTGGTATTGTTTCTAGAAATTAGATTACAGTCGGATTTACCAGGACACGTCAGGCATGTGGACTCTTATTAGTCCCTGTAGTGTTAGCTTTATTGGCAATGCTCGTTGTTTCCACCACAAGATCCAAGTCTGTCAAAGTTTTAAATTTATTATAAGATTGTGACATGAACCATTTAGCAGTATGACTCAGACAAAGTAGTGCTGATATATATCAATTTTAATAGAAGACCTGAAACAAAACTCTAATAACACTTTGTTTTAAAGTTTGAAATCATAGGGTGCACTGAAAATGGCCTTTTACTACATGACAATCGTCGAATCATTGTCCTTTATTTACCCAGGTAAGATGCTCATTGAGATTAAAATCTCTTCTCAAGAGAAACCTGACTTAGAGGTCAGCAGACGTTACAACATATACATCACATAACAATATTCAGTACAGACAAGTGAAAACACACACGTCAATCATATGCAATAAAGGACAATAAAGATAGTTACCCTGACCAAAAACAGCTATTCTCTTGCTCCCTTAAAATGGACTTCATCCCCCCCACTCGTAGCCATTGTAACCGACTGTGTATAACACTCCCATGTTTTATTTAAAAGCAGGTCCGATGATGCATCATGGCTTGTTTTTGAGTATTAACTAATAAAATGATCTTTTTTTTTTAACACTAGCATGGTGGTACTTTCAAACGCTTTACTGTCTATTAAATCATAATAAAACCTGTCAGTTAAGGGAAAATGTTATTGTAGTAGTATCTCGTTTTCTGACCAGTTTACAAGATCCAGATAATTTTACCAAAGATCGACTTAATACAGTCAGAACACGACGATGCCTTTGAAACACCAGTGCTTAAGACAGTGTTTTTATGGTACATAGTAAATTGTTCCCTCTTCTTCTTGGGCTTACTGTGTATACCTTAATAAACCACTTTTGTTTAGAAGTCAAATGACACATTAGGCATAAAGCATACTACATTTTTAAGTGGAAGAAACACTTTTAATTTCATTGATAAAATAGATTCTGGGTTATAATCAAATCGCGTGCATCCACCACATTCCCAATCCTAAGGTGTCAAATCCGTGATGTGCAGTACCTACGGCAAAATTCAAGTTACCCTGCTACGGACAAATTGTAAAATTAAATAAGTCACAATTTTAATTAGTCTCATGAACGCTAAGATTTTTAGTTAGTGTATAATTCTGTTCTTTATTACAAGGATTCGAGGCATATATTTGCAATAGAGTTGTAAACCGTAGTTTTCAAATTCACATTTAAATGGAAGAGTCTTCCGTTTATGCGGTGATCATCTTGCAGCTGTTGCTCTAGATTGCTTCCAAGAAAGCTTTCAACCAGACAAACACGAGTTAATAATGGCTCACTACCTGGGTGGTTCAAGCCTCATTTCCTTGTTAGTGCAAAACATCAAAACAGTCAGCACATGCAGCTTAGACCTTCCATGGAGAAATATAGTGGGGAAAAAATCCCCACATCTGGAAATGGTATCTCTTGCTTTTGTATGGAATCCTCTTCCATGAAGACTTGATATTATCTGCAGGTCAGTGCAGTGGCTTTCTTGAGCTCTCTGAATTGGTTACTGTTTGCATAAATTCTATGATTAAGAATCTCTCTTTCCTGTGCAGAAAGCTTTGTTCGCGGTATATTGAACATTTCAGAAACCACGAGGTGTCTGAAAAAAACTGACATTAAATACTTGAGCCAGAAGATATAAATGATCACTATCCTCTAATGTATTGGTTCTCAAACTTTTGACATCGTTCCCCACATGGCAGGAAGAAATACTTTCACGCCCCGTCTAAACACAACAATGACAGAAAAGCCTCGCTGCAACTTTATTTAGATAAACTCATTCACAATGAATCCTTCAGTCATTTTTGTTTGAAACAAACAACTTTCATTTCCAACAACTATGAGTAACTTTTGTCACCAGACTGCTTCATCAGTCTGCACCACTTCTTCAAAAAAGCACCAAGTTAAACAGAATGTGAACACTGACAGACATGGAAACATAAAGTTCAGTCTCAGTCTTATAAAAAAATAAACCCAGAAACTTGTGAACAGAGATGAAAAATATATCATTTAGTGAGAGTTTAATACTATTCACTCTTAGTGGCTGCAGTGAGCCTGTTTGTG